>CAMOHE010029760.1:0-26472 GCA_946598075.1 Artocarpus hirsutus | reverse complement strand
GACATGGATATCGAGGTAGGACTTCTACCCCTCTTCCTTGGTAGCCTTATTTCAAAATGATTTAAGCCAAAAATGGATTTTATCAAATGTTTTCGATGACTGATTGGAAAATGATTTTGTTTAAATATCTTTACAAACGGTTGATTGAGAACTGTTCATAATAAACCTCATAATGAATATAAATGATTATATCTGGTAAAGAAGAGATTTTATTAATCAAAAGATATATATATATATATATATATATTTGAGGGCATGATGCCATATCAGAGATCTGGTCATGTAGTGAACGACCTTGGGGGTAGGTCCCGAAACCCAGTTGGGCCACTTCGGTGGTGAATAATTGGTTTGCTCGAGAAAGCTTAAAAGGTATTCTTGACAAACTGATTTCAATGGGATTTTTATTTAATGAAAATATTTATTTGATTCATTTCTTTGTTAAGAAAGTTTTAATAAAATATTTATCTGTTTAATTTAAATATAGTCCTACTGAGTCTTTCGCTTACGATTTATTTGCTTTAAAATCTTACCATAGGTGGATATCAGCTTAGGATTGGAGAAGAGTCCGCTGACCGGACTTACGACCAGTAGAAGATTTGGGTAGGTTGTAGTACAAATCAAGGCATGTAAGATCTTTAACTTTCTTTTATTTCTAGACTGTAGTTGTATGGTATTATTGTCAGCACTACATGTGTGTGCACAATATGTGGGCCAGTGGGACCCATACTCGTTCCACCCCATATTTAAATATTTTTATTGTTCTCTTTATTTGTTTAATTACTTCGATGGTTTATTTTATTTCATTTCCTTAATTTATTTTATTCTAATCAAACGATTTTAAAATTTTCTCATTTTTATTTACAAATCTAATTCTTAAACCCAATTTTTAACTAAACCTTTATTTAATTAATCTAATTAATCTGCCACGTCACCTCCCGTACTTCGGGGCGTGACAGAATGGTATCAGAGCTCAAGGTTATGAATCTTGGGAATTGTGCACACATAGGTACGACAATGGAATACAATTGACAGTCTAATTTTTATTTTCAGAAGTGAGAGAATGGCACCTAGACGTCGCTCGACCGCGGATGCCGAGTTTGGAAACGATGAGGACTATGTTTACTGCATTTCGGTAGATGGCAGCAAGGGCAAGACCTGATGATTCTGAGGCTAGTCGTCGGCATACGTACTTTAAGGAGTTTCGACGTGCGTCAGTACCGACTTTTGACAAAACCGGAGACCCGTAGGTGACAGAATATTGGCTAGACTCGATTATGAAGCACTTGGATATGCTTGGTGTGCCAGCGGAGTATCGCGTGGAATTCACAGCATATAAGTTTGAAGGTGGTGCTAATACCTGGTGGAAGCAAGCAAAGCGAATAGAAAACAATGGTAATATTGATTGGGATAGATTCGAGGAGTTATTCTATGATAGGTATTTTTCGCAGGGATATAGGGACCAAAAGGCGGCAGAATTCTATAGGTTACAGCAGGGCGATATGTCAGTCCAGGAATATGAGGCAAAGTTTAATGAATTGGCTAGGTTTGCTCCCTCAGCAGTGGCATCGGAACGTGAGAGGTGTATCAAATTTCAGGAAGGACTTAAGGCTCTTATTCGATGACATATAGTTGCCCTACGACTCAGGAACTTTGGAGAGCTTGTGTCATCAGCAATATCAGTGGAGAATGATTATGCATAGTATTGTGAGAATCGAGCTAAGGCATCAGGAGGACCACAGAGGAGCGGCAGGAGGAGCGTCAGCAGTCGACCGACTCCAAGAAAGAGCAAACAGTGTGGCGTAAACAGCGGCAGCAGCAGTTCATCCAGCAGTGGGCGCAACAACCCCTACAGCTTTCATTGTCACTATTGCCAGCAGCCAGGACACATCTAGAGGAATTTTCCGATCAGGAGTGCTCACTTAGGACTTCAGACCGGAGAAGGAGCTAGTCGTCAGCCTCAGCTTCAGACTATACCTCAACCGCAGCAGTATCTTTAGCTTCCATTCCATCAGTTCTCTTCTCAGCAACTGTCACATCCAGCGCAAGGACATCAATAGCAGAGTTTTCAGCGTAACGTCCCTCAGTATCGAGCGTCGAGTACAGCTAGTATGCAGTCGCCATCATCGCAGCTGTATCGGCCAGTTAATCTAGGAACTAGTAATGTGGGCAGAGGTAAAGGAAAAGCTTCAGTGCAGAATCATACGATGACATCAGGGAGTTCAGATGCCTAGACTAATAACGCAGTTGTTGATGGTACGATTATGGTTTCTCAATCCTTAGCACACGTGTTATTTGATACTGGTGCCACTCATTCTCTCATTTCGAGCTCTTTTGTACATGCCTTGGGATTAGAAATAGAAGAGTTTGATGAACCCTTAGTTATAGCTTCACCCTTAGGGCGGGTGTATGTGAATAGTATTTGTAAAGCTTGTAAAATAAAGGTCGGGGATGAAAATTTGAAAAGTGATTTAATTGTAATCCCCATGAGAACATATGATGTAATCTTAGGGATGGATTGGTTGTCCAGATATAGTGCAGTAGTGGACTGCCAACTTAGAAAAGTAGCTCTAGTGTCTGATAGGGGGACGGTAATCACCTACCAGGGTGGTGGTGATCGGTTGATGAGTGAGCGTCGTGTTAGGGCATGTCTAGGAGGGCGGAGGAACGCAGTTTGTTACGCTATCTTCATGGATTTGGAAGGAGAGCCCAGTGTTTCGAGGAGACGTGCAATAATTCTAGTGGTAGATGAATTTGAAGATGTCTTCCCCGACGAACTACCAGGATTATCACCGCATCGGAAGATTGAATTTGGTATCGAATTATTTCTGGAAACAGCACCGATTTCTATAGCACCTTACCGGATGGCACCGGCAGAGATGAAGGAACTCAGGAAGCAACTTCAGGAACTTGCTGATAAGGGATATATCTGGAATAGTGCATCACCGTGGGAAGCACCGGTCTTGTTCGCCAAGAAGCATGATGGAACACTCAGGTTGTGTATAGATTATCGACAGTTGAATCGAGTCACATTGAAGAACAAGTATCCATTACCCAGGATTGATGAGTTGTTTGATCAGTCAGGAGGTTCACGGTACTTCTCAAAGATAAATTTGAGGTCAGGATATCATCAGCTCAGGATTAAAGAAGAGGACATTCCTAAGACAGCTTTCAGGACCCAGTATGGGCATTTCGAGTTTCTAGTAATGTCGTTTGGATTGACGAACGCTCCGGCAGCTTTCATGGATTTGATGAACATGATATTCAGGCCTTACTTGGATCAGTTTGTGATTGTGTTTATCGACGACATCTTGATTTATTCTAAGACTTGGGAGGAGCATGAGCAGCATCTCAGGATTGTGCTTCAGACTCTGCGAGAACATCAGTTGTATGCCAAGAAGAAAAAGTGCAAGTTTTGGTTGACAGAAGTCAAATTTCTGGTTCATGTTATTTCTGAACAAGGTATCTCAGTGGATCCGTCAAAGATAGAAGCCATTGTGGATTGGGAACGACCGAGGAATGTGGCAGAGATCTGCAGCTTTTTGGGACTTACAGGATATTATAGGAAATTCATGAAGGACTTCTCAAATATAGCAACGCCATTAACAAGATTAATTAGGAAAAATGTTAGGTTCGAGTGGAATGAAGAATGCCAGTTTGCCTTTCAAGAATTGAAGAATCGGTTGACTTCAGCCCTAGTGTTGATCATTCCCAACAGTGACGAGCCGCACGAGGTTTACACGGATGTTTCAGGACGTGGACTTGGATGCGTGTTGATGCAACAGGGACACGTGGTAGCATATGGATCGAGACAGTTACGACCTCACGAGCGGAATTATCCTACTAATGATTTGGAACTCGCAGCAGTGATTCATGCATTGAAGATTTGCAGATGTTATCTGTTCGGGGCAACATTTCAGGTTTTCTTCGACCACAAGAGCTTAAAGTATTTGTTCACTTAAAGGGATTTGAACTTGAGGCAGCAGAGATGGATGGAATATATGGAGGATTATGATTTCGCGTTGCAGTATTATCCCGGGAAAGCTAATATTGTCGTGGATGCCCTCAGTCGAAAATCTTCAGGAATTCTCGCTTGTTGGCTCTCGAGGGTTGGAAAAGGGATGCGACGGTAAGTGAGTTCAGTCTACAGTGTTGCGAGGACTACGATCGTATTTCAGTATATCATATGGAGACGACCCCAGCTCTTATCCAAATGGTAAAGCAAAATCAGTGGCAAGACCAGCATCTTCAGGGAATCTGGACGTGGATTCGAAACGGGGAGCAATTCAAAGAATGGAGGATACATACAGATGGATCATTGTACTTCAGGAACGTTTGGCGGTTCCAGCGATCTGAAGTGAAGAAAGCCGTAATGGACGAAGCTCATAGATCTCAGTTTGCTATTCATCTAGGGAGTACGAAGATGTATCGTGACTTGAAAAGGCACTATTGGTGGAAAGGCATGAAGAACGACGTTCGAGAATACGTGGCCAAGTGTGCGACTTGTCTTCAGGTGAAAGCCGAGCATCAGAAGCCAGCAGGTCAGCTTTAGCCACTTCCTATTCCAGGGTGGAAATGAGAACACGTGACGATGGATTTTCTTACCGGATTGCCGAAGACGGAGCAGCGGCACAATGCGATTTGGGTTGTGATCGACAGGCTAACGAAGTCAGCTCATTTCATTCCGTTCAGATCAACATGTTCAAGGAGGATTCTTGGGGAGTTGTATACGCAAAATATAGTACGATTGCATGGAGTTTCTTTGTCCATCACATCAGATAGGGATACCAGGTTTAACGCTAAATATTGGAGGAGCTTTCAAGAGGCCATGGGTACAGATTTGAACTTCAGCACAGCATTTCATCCTCAGACCGATGGGCAATCTGAGCAAGTTATTCAGATTCTTGAAGACATGCTACGAGCTTGTGTGTTAGATTTTGACGGGAACTGGAAGAAATACTTGCATCTGGTGGAGTTCGCATACAACAATAGCTATCAATCAAGTATTGGTATGGCACCGTTTGAGGCATTGTATGGGCGGCCGTGTCGATCGCTAGTGTGTTGGGCCGAGCCAGAAGATAGGGTTATTCTTGGACCAGATGAGGTTTGTGATAGCAATGAGAAGATCATCGTGATTCGAGATCGATTGAGAGCAGCTCAGAGTCGACAGAAGAGCTATGTGGATAAAAGACGACGACCTTCTTTGGAATTTGAGGTTGGAGATTTCGTACTCTTGAAGGTATCACCTTGCAAGGGCATTTCGCGATTCGGAGTAAAAGAAAAACTCGCGCCAAGATATATTGGACCGTTTGTGATTACTCAACGTGTTGGTGTGGTTGCATATCGACTCAACCTTCCTCCAGAACTTTCACATGTTCATGACGTATTCCATGTATCGATGCTTTGAAATTGTCCACCTGAGCAGGATAAGATCATTTCGATTCAGGATGTGCATATTCAAGAAGACACGACGTATAAAGAAGTGCTGATTTAGATCATCGATTGTAAAGTAATTAGTTTACGTCGTTGTGAGATCTCGTTAGTTAAGGTCGTGTGGCTGCATCACGGGGTTGATGAAGCCACCTGGGAATTAGAATCGAGAATGCGGGAGTTGTATCCACATTTATTTTGTTTTTGAATCGATTTGTAAATTTCGAGGATGAAATTTCTTTTAGGGGTGGAGAGTTGTAACACCCCGAAGTTAATTAAATGATATTAGAGTGCTAAATGGTGGGTTAGTGTACCATAATGAGCATTTTAAATTTAATTTGATTATTTTGTGAAAATTAAGTAATCTTGTGTTATTTTACTTTTTAATAATTTTTAATTATTCTAAATTATTTTTAATTGTTAATTTAAATTTCAATGAAATAATTTGATTTGAAAACTGTGTGCTATTGTACACAGTCTTGTAAAACTAATTGCCTTTTCTTCCTCTATTTAAATCTCTCTCTCTCCTCACTCACTCACCTGTGCTCTCTCTCTCTCTCTCCTCTCTTTCCCTCTCTCGGTTACACACTCTCTCTCGTTCTCTCTCCAAATTTTGAAAACAAATTTTGATTTCAAGCTGTGGATTAGTAGATTGGACGCTCGGGAACGAGATTCAACAACAAAAACATCGTTTTAACGCTTCGATTCAAGGTTAGTTTTTAATTTTCTAAAGTTTTTCAATTTTTTAAATTTTCTTGCATTTTGAAAACTAAGAATTTCTAAGCTTAGAAAAGCTTCAATCTAAGTTAAATGGACTTAGATTAGCTAGAATACAAACCTTGTTTGAAAAAACATGGATTGAAATCAAGATTTTTTATTTTTCCTCTATTTTCTCTATTTTTGGATTTTTGTGAAAATCTTGTTTAAAACTTGTTTTAATCCATTAAAAAGTGTTCTACTATGATTTTCTATTGTTTATGATGATTTTCCATGCATGAGAATTGAGAAAAACAGGTTGGATTGAAGAATTGGGCTCGGGGAAAGCCGAGACCCGTGCGTGGAAATTTCTAGAATTTTCCAGATCGGCAGGCCGAACTTGACCTTCGGTAGGCCGAATTCAAAGGATCGGTAGGTCGAATTCATTCGACCGGTAGGCTGAAGTTAGGAAACTTCGGTCGACAAGACTTGGTCTTCCGGCAGGCTGAACTATGCAGTTCGGCCGGCCGAACTAGGGGGACCGGTAGGCCGACCGAACATGAACCCAATTTTGTGATTTTCACCCGTTTTCACTATTTTGAACCCTGATTGAAATTCCAACTTTATAAAATGATTTGATAAACCTAAATGGCACACTAGGACACCATGAGATGATTTAGTATTATAGGATACCTCGGGTTAGATACTAATGCACTAAGTTATTATGCGTTTAGGAATTGTGCGTGGATCTGCGAAGCTAACGTAGAGCGGGCTGGGATTACGGTGTGGGACACCGACACAAAAATCGAGGTAGGACTTCTACCCCTTTCCTTCGGTAGCCCTATTTCAAAATGATTTAAGCCAAAAATGGATTTTTATCAAATGTTTTCAATGATTGATTGGGAAATGATTTTGTTTAAATATCTTTACAAACGGTTGTTTGAGAAATGTTCATAATGAACTTCATAATGAATGTAAATGATTATATTTGGTAAACAGAGATTTTAATAATTAAAGAAAGATATATGGGCATGATGCCATAACAAAGATCGGGTCGTGTAGTAAACGACCTTGGGGGCAGGTCCCGAAACCCAGCTGGGCCACTTCGGTGGTGAATATTTGGTTTGCCCGAGAGAATTAAAAACGTACTTTTGACAAACTGTTTTTAAGAGAATTTTAGTAAATGTAAATACTTATTTGATTTATTTAATTATTTATTTATTTAGAAAGTTCTAATAGAATATTTATCTGTCTATTTTAAAATATAGTCCTATTGAGCCTTTCGCTCACGTTTTCATTGTTTTAAAATTTTACCCCTAGGTGGATATCAGCTTAGGATTGGAGAAGAGTCCGCTGACCGAACTTACGACTAGTAGAAGATTTGGGTAAGTTGTAATAGAGCAAGCAAGGCGTGTAAATTCCTAACTTCTATTTACTTTGGACTGTGGTTGTATTATAATATTGTCAGTACTATATCTGTGTGCACAATATGTGGGACAGTGGGACCCATACTCGTTCCACCCCATATTTAATTATTTTAATGTTCTTTTTATTTGCTCAATTATTATGATAGTTTATTCTATTTTCTTAATTTCTTTTGTTCGAATGATTTTAAAATTTTTTCGTTTTTATTTATAAATTAAATTCTAAAACCCTGTTTTTAACTAACTCTTTATTTAATTAACTTAACGAAACCACCACGTCACCTCCCGTACTCTAGGGCATGACACAGGTCAGGTTTCAAGTCTTTCTTTTAATGCACATGCTTTTTTTGACATGGGTGGCATGCATTCTTTTATATCACCATCTTTTTCTAAGAAGCTAGGAGAGCATCTAGAACCCATGAGATAGGGATTCACTACGAGACTACCCTTTAGGGAAGTGATGATGTTTACACATTATTTGCGCACAGTTCCTCTATGGATTTTTGAAAAGGAACTCTTTGTCAATCTTATTGTGATCGATATGTATGATTATGACATGATTTTTAGGATGGATTTTCTAAGTAAGTACAAGGTTTCTATAAACAAAAGGTGATTTTTCATCCAAAAGGTGAACAAGAGTTTGTGTTCGTGGGTGAGTCTAGAAAGAAACCAAACATGTTTTTGTTAGCCATGAAAGCAAGGAAGTTGTTAGCAAGTGGCTGCATGGGCTATCAGGCGAACATTATAGATAAAAGTCAAGAAGAAAAGGCAAAGATTGAAGATGTCATAGTAGTTCAAGAATTTTCAAAGGTATTTCCAGATGATGATCTATCAAGCTTACCCCTAGATAGAGAGATTAAATTTGAGATCGAACTCGCTCCAGGCATCAATATGATTTCCAAAGCACCATATGGAATGGCTTTAGTGAAATTGAAAGAGCTTCATTTTCAATTAAAGAAACTTCTCGATAAAGGTTTTATCCAACCTAGTCACTCACTATGGGGAGCACCAGTCTTATTTGTCAAGAAGAATGATGGTTTTATGAGACTTTGCATCGACTATAGAGAGCTAAACAAGGTAACGATCAAGAACAAGTACCTATTGCCTCTAATCGATGATTTGTTTGATCAACTAAAAGGTGCATTTGTGTTCTCAAAGATTCATTTGTGGTTGGGATACCATCAGTTGAAGACAAAAGAATGAGACATCACTAAAACAACCTTTAGATCGAGGTATGGTCACTACAAATTTGTGGTTATGCCATTTAGTCTAATGAATGCACTTGTAGCTTTTATGGACTTGATGAATAAGGGATTCAAGGATTTCCTCGATAAATTTGTCATTGTGTTTATCAATGATATTCTTGTTTATTTGAAGAGTCGGGGAGAGCACTTTAAGCATTTGAGAATTGTGTTGGAGACTCTAAGGAGACATGAATTCTATGCAAAGTTCTCAAAGTATGAATTCTAGCTTCACATTTTATCTTTCTTGGGGCATGTTGTATTGAATGATGGAGTAATGGTAGATCTTGCTAAAGTTGAAGCTATTCTCAACTAAAAACAACCAAAGAATGTGAGTGAGATAAGGAGCTTCTTGGGTCTCTGGCTATTTTGGAAATTTGTGGAAGATTTTTCCTAGATAGTAGCGCCTCTCACGAATCTAAATCACAAAGGAAAGAAGTTTGAATGGATGAATGCACGCGAGAAAAGTTTTCTGAAACTAAAGAAAAGGTTAACTACAGCTCCAGTCTTGGCAATTCCTGAATGGAATGATGGATTCATAATTTATAGTGATGCTTCTAAGATGGACCTTGGTGCTTTATTAATGTAGAATGATAAAGTGATCACTTATGCTTCAAGACAATTGAAAGATTGCGAAAAAGCTATCCTACTCATGAGTTTGAATTGGCAGCCGTAGTTTTTGTGCTAAAGATATAGAGACATTACTTGTGTAGAGGCCAATGTAAGATTTTTACTTATCATCAAAGTTTAAAGTACTTCTTTACTTAGAAGGACCTGAATATGAGACAGTGGAGATGGCTAGAGCTGGTGAAGGATTATGATTGTAAAATCCTTTGTTATCTAGGAAAGGCTAATCGAGTGCCTGATGCTCTAAGCATCAAGATGGTTGCAATGTTGATGTCAGTACAAGCAATGTCTCAGCCTTTAAGGAAAGAAATTCTAGACTTCAGTTTAGAACTCATATCGAGACAGCTTTTAGCACTAAGTCTTGCTCCATCACTGTATGATGAGATTTGGAGAAAACAAGACAAACACATAAGCCTCGCAAGGATTAAAGCAAGAAATCAAGGAAGGATAATGTGAAGAGTTTCATATTGCGGATAATGGAACTCTATATCTCAAGAACCGCTTACGTGTTCCTAACATTGGTAGTTTAAGAGAAAGAATCTTGATGGAAATTCACGATTCTCCTTACTCAATTCACCCTAGTGCAACAAAGATATGCAACGATTTAAGAAATAGTTTTTGGTGGTTTGGAATGAAGCATGGCGTTGCAATGTATGTGAAGCAATGCTTGCCATGTTAACAAGTCAAAGCTGAACACCAAAGACCTAGCGGTGATTTGTAGTCAATTCAAATACCATAATGGAAATGGAAAGATATTGCAATGGATTTCATTACCGGTTTGCCCAAGATTATGAATGGATATGATGTTATTTGGGTTGTTACCGATTGACTGACAAAGACGACACATTTCATTGCAATTAAAATAACTTACTCTATCAAGTGGTTAGCTAAACTTTATGTCAATGAAATAGTGCAACTTCATGGAATCCCTAAGTCTATCATTTCTGATCATGTTGGTAGGTTCACATTCAAGTTTTAGAAAAGTGTATAGAATGCGATGGGAACTAAGTTGCACTTTAGGAGAGCTTTTCATCCCAAGACTAATGGCCATATGGAGAGGATGAATTTGATCTTGGAACATATGCTTCAGGCTTGTACTCTCGATTACAAGACTAGCTGGTGTAAAATGTTACCGTTAGCAGAATTCCCTTATAACAACAGCTACCATGCGACAATTAGAACGGCACCTTATGAGGCCCTACACGGGCAAAAATGTAGGTCGCCTCTATATGTTGGCATGAAGCTGGTGACAAGAAGATGACGGAAAGCGTTGACGGTGAAAAGACTGATTTTGTCAATGAAATTTCTGAGATGATAAAGTTGATAAGGAAGAGAATTGAAACTGCTCAAAGGTGTCAGAAGTGTTACGTCGATAAAAGAAGAAGGCCCTTAGAATTTGCTGTAGGCAATTCTATGTTCCTAAAGATTGCGCCAATGAAAGGAGTTATGAGGTTGGGAAGGAGAGGCAAGATGAACCCAGGATTTATTGGACCTTATGAAATCATGAAATGAATAGGCAAGGTAGCTTACCAATTGAGATTGCCATTGGAGATGTCAGCTATTCACGATGTATTCCATGTTTTGATGCTCAAAAAGTATGTTTCAGACACTACGCATGTGATTAAGCCATAGGTGATTTAAATACGAGATGACCTCAGTTACGAAGAAAAGCCAGTGGAGATTTTAGATCAAAAAACTAAAATCTTGAGGAATAAAGAGATTCCTTTGGTAAAAGGTGTTATGACAAAATCACCAAGTGGAAGAAGCTACATAGGAACGTGAAGACGACATGAGGGTTGGGCATCTGCAATTGTTCTGAGTTTCAAGGATGAAACTCTTATGAGGTGGGGAGAATTATAACACCAGCCATTTTCCCATGCAACGATTAATGATAGATATTTAACGATGTTAAGTATTTTCTTTATGATATAATGTTATTGACTATTTTATTTTGAGTATGATGACAGGTGATGGCCATGTGAAATTGATGTGCTCAAGGTGTTCATGTCATTTATAATGTATGATGGTGAATAACTAATGTTTAATTTTGTATATGTTATAAGTGGTACTTCGACCGGTCGAATTTTCCAACTCAACAGGCTGAATTGTTTTTCCAAAATGGCAAGCCGATGGATTTCATCAGCATACCTAACTCACAACTTCAGTAGGCCGAACTGAGCCGTCGGTAGGCTGAAAGCTACTGATGAGAAATCAGTAGATAATTCCTGAAATTTGTGGCTTTGATGATTAATTTGATTTGTTGTGAAAAATTCTAAATAATTGATATATTTTGTTTCTTTCCTTATCCATGTTAGGGAAGGTTTGACTTTTCTTAAAGATAATTTGATTTTGTGACAAGATTTCTTCATTTGAAAAGATGAGATTTGGTAGTTACAGCAAATCTTGGACTTTTTCCTTATCTGTCCCTATCATACATGCATATACACCCTTATTTTTAAAGAAAATCTGTTTGAAATATAGGAAAGATTATTTTCTTTTCACACCATTCTCAGTTCTCATGAATATCTCTCTCTATATCGCTCTCTCCCTTTGTCTTTAAAGTTCTCCTAGTTTTCTCTTCCTTCTCCACTTTTTCATCATCTTCTCTCCCTTATTTTTCCTACAAATATTTGAATGAAATATTGGGCTTTCTCTTAGGCAAATTAAAGAAAATTTGAGAAGAATCATTTTGAGGTAAGAATTTTGTTCTAGGTTAATTCATAAAATTGTGTCTTCTTTGTGTTTCGACTCTCATAACTTTGTCTATGAATTTTCTTTTTTTTTTTTTATGAAATTTTAGTATGATGTTTATATATATGTTATGCAATGTTCCTCAAAGTTACACATTATTTGGAATTTTCTATTCTAAGTTATTCAATTTTCATTCTCTGTTACTCTTGGACTATTCGTTACTGATCGGTAAAAATTTCAAAAAATGCAGTCTTTGTTTATAGGGCAAACAAATCTTTATTCTCATGAAATTTTGCAAATACATTCATTTATATGTTAAGTTATGGTCTGAAAAGCTTCATGGTGATATGATCAATCTTGTTTGTGTTCTTGAACTTTCTTTAAAGTTAGGTTTTATGGCTATCTATTTAGTGAATTCTGGACTAATTGTTTGTGTGACCTTTTTTGCATGGCTAAACGAATTTATTGCTAATGAAACTTTTTGTGGTACTGCATTTATATGATAATAGGTTGTCATGAAAATCAAAGAAATTTTATTTTTAATTATTTGAGTATGATGATCGTGTGTTGCTTCTTTAGGTATTTAGAGTTTATTTGGTCTTTGAATTCTAATGCATGTTTCGAATTGTTGAAAATTTATTTGAAGCTAATTTTTGGATATGTTGTAGTTATAGGTGTCTATTATATGTATGGATCTTGGGATATATTTAATAAACTTTACTTTATTTAAATAGTTTATCTTAAATAATAATAATAAAGATGAATGTAATGACATTTGTGACGTTCATAGGGGGCATTACTCATAAATATGAAAGGCATATAAATGAGTAAATCAAAAACTCGCCCTAAGTGTGTGTATAAAGTACAAATATGTGTAGAAAAGAGAATCAAAACTTTCCATTGATAAATTGAGAAGAAAAGTGTCATGAGATTTTCAATCTCAATCCAAATACATTATGAAAATCTTTAATTAAAAACAGTAAACATGACTTTCCCTACATCAACAAGGATAGCTTCCATGGATATGAACAAAGTGATGCAAAATAAAGCAAGACAGTCAAGTTGAAAGCTCCCCCCAATTGACCATAATGTTACTCCCCCTTAAAGCAGGAACTTTTTGGGGAAATGCTTTGTGATCAAAACAGCCTTAATAAAACTCAAAGATTTACGTGAAATTTTTTTTTGTACTAAAACGAGAGCACAACTATTCATTTAAGAGCTAAAACTCACCTTGCATTGATAGTTTACCCTGCTTCAAATAGAGTTATGTAGATACCAAAGAATGAAATTATACACATTTATCTGGCATAAACGAGTAACACAAATCAAGATAGTGCAAGACAATATCAATCTTAAACTTTTTCTTAAAAGGTAAATTCACAAGAGATACCAACTAAAGATTAATTTTAATCATGAAATTCATAAATCTATAAGGTAATACAATGTCCAAAAACCAAAAACAACTAAAATATAACAAAGTTTCAAAAACATAAAAACAAAAGATCAAATCACGATGGAGTCAGTCCTTGCATGTTGAATCTTCTAAGCTCTTCCAAATATACTTCTCATGTGTTGTTAAGCATAGAGAACTTGTAACACCCTGAACTTAATTTGTAAAATGATGTTAAGCATAGAGATGTTATGTGTAAAATGATAAATTAGTGTGCCGTAATGAATGTTTAAAACTTAATTTGACTATTTTGTGGTATTTCTAAATTAATGTTATTCTCGAATATTTTGATGATATTTAATTACCTTAAATTATTTTTATTATTTGTATTTTGAATTTTGGAATAAAACAAATTTTCTAATACCAACCACGTCCTTTTTTAAAACCGTGAGTAGTACATGGTTTCTTTTCATTGGTTTTGCTCCCCTTCCCTCTTTTATCTCTCTCTCTCCTTCCCTTTCCCTCACTCAGCTCTCTCTCTCATTCTCTCGTGTCTCTCTCTTTCCCTCTCACCGTCTCTCTTCCTCTCCCTCTTTCTCTCAAATTTTGATTCAAAATCAAGACCAAGCTTTTGTATTCAGTAGATTCGAAGCTCAGGAACATGTTTAGATGATTACAACTACAAATCAAAGCTTAAATTCAAGGTTAGTTTTTAAAATTCAAACTGTTTCAAATTTTACAATTTTATTTGTATTTTGAAATCTAAGCTTATTTAAGCTTAGAAAACCTTTAATCTAAGTTAGAGGAACATCAAATACCTAGAATGTAAGCTTAGTTTGAAGAAAAATAGATTTGAATTAAGATTTTTTATTTTTCTTTATTTTTCTCCATTTTTGGATTTATTCAAAATTTTTGTATAAATATTGTTTTAATATGTTAAAAAGTAATCTAGTATATTTTTCTATCCATTATGATCATCTTTTATGCCTGGGAATTGAGAAAATAGGTTGAAAATAGGGATTTGGGCTTGGGGAGGTTGAAACCTATGCCTGAAAAATTTTAAAATTTTCCCAGTTTGACAGGCCAGATTCATGAGTTTGGTAGGCCAGATTCATACAACTGGCAGGCCGACCGGGTATAGTGAAAATTTGTCATTTTTTACCTGTTTTCCACCAGTAGAGATTTTAAACTTTCATTATGATTTTATAGACTTAAATGGCACACTAGAATACCATGAGATAGTTTAGTAACATAGAATATCTAAAGTTAGATACTGATAGACCTAATTTCTATTTAAGGTTGATCGTGGTTTCGCGGAGCAACGTATAGCGGACCGAGACTGCAATGTCGGACACCGGCACGAGTATTAAGGTAGGACTTTTACCCCTTTCCTTGGTAGCCTAGTTTCTTTAAAAATGATTTTGGCCTCAAAAAGGGTTTTTATTAAAATGTTTTCAAATATCAATTGAAAAAGGATTTTTGTTGATTATTTTCACAAACAGTAGATTGAGGTAGTTTTCATCACAAACCTCATAATAAATGCAAATGAAAATAATTAGTAAAAGGATATTTTAATAACTAATAGAAATATATAGATGGGCATGATGCCATAATAGATATCGGGTCGCTCATGTAGTGTACGGCCTTAGGGGTAGGTCTCAAAACCCAATTGGGCCACTACGGTGGTGTTAGACATATGGTTTGCCCAAGAAAGATAAAAAGGTACTTTTTGGATGAACTGACTTTAATAAGATTTATTCAAATGAATTTTTTTATTTAATTTTGTTTTCTAATTATTTCCTTAAAAGATAGATTTTTGTATTTAAATTATTTATCTATTTTTAAAACATAGTCCGACTGAGCGTTTTGCTCATAATTTTATTTGTTTTTAAAATCTTCCCCCCATAGGTGGAATATAGCTTAGGATAGGAGAAGAGTCCGTTGACCGGACCTGCGAGTAGTAGAAGTGCCAAGTAGGTTATTTGAATTATAAAATCAAGGCATATATTACTTTAACTTTCTCTCCTTATTTTGGACTATGGTTGTAATTTAAATTTTGTTGATATTATGTGTGTGCACAAGTTGTGGGTCAGTAAGACCCAACGTGTATTTTTCCTTTCTTTATTATCTTATTTTATTTCATTTTGTTTTTATCTTATCTGTTTAATCATTATAAATATTTGTTTAAAAAAAGGTTTTTAAATTATTATCTATTTCCTAATTAATTAAATTCTTAAACTTGTATTTAATTAAAATTTCTGCTCAATTAACTTAATTAACCCACCACGTCACCTCCTGTACTCCGGGGCGTGACAGAACTATGCATCAGTGTATGCTCCAAAAGGCAACAAATTGTTCATCTATATAAGCAAAGTAGGCAACAAGGTTAGACTCAAGGTTGTCCATCTTGAAGAGGATCTATTGATAGGTAGGTTGAGAAGAAGAACCAATAGGATAATCCTAAGGAGGTGCATGCTCTTCCATTACGAAATGTGCTTCTACCTGCTCAAATTCATGCTCTTCTTCCTCTTAAAGATGTAGAGATGGACCTTGTCCCTCCCGATGCCAAACGCCATTAACTTCCTCCAGTCCCATTCAAAGGATTGATATTTCTCAAAATCTCCAATCAGAGGAACTTTGTATTATTGAAAAAAGTGAATCAAAAGCATTCCATAAGGTAAATTAACCCCAGATTGACTGCCAGAGGCTGTAGTGATGCGATTTAGGGTAAGTTGTCCTATGTTTAATGGGGTTCCACTAAGAATGTAGTGGATAAGAGGGATGTCAAAAGCGATGAGGCTATCTTTGTGACCTACCTTAGGAATAAGGTTAAGTGAATGGTGCAAGATTCTCACTCAGATAGGTAGGTTTCTAGCTCTTGGTTTGAGAGGATGAATGCCATTAGCTTCCTCCATGAGTGTACCATACATTCTCATAGGCTCAAAGTCTATACCAAATGTATCTAAAGATCAAACAGGTAAACCAGTGTTGCGTGTGCCTAAGGTGAGGCTAATTGTTTGAGAATCCAAAATGATGGTTTTACCCTTTTGTTCACAAGAAATAATAAGATTCTTAGGGTTAGCATTCCTTTGGGCATAAAAAGTTCTTACAAGTCTAGGATATACCCATTCTCTAGTTTCTACATGGTTTAACCAACCTAGGCATTCAAATAAAATCCTAAGGTTCAATGATCTCATTTCCTCAAACATAATGATTTTTCCTATGAGTATGTCTTTTCTAGTAAGGGCTGAATATTTTCTTCTACTACTAGTTGTTAAAATATTAGGGTCATGGAATACCTTAGAGTGGTACTCATTTTCACCAACATTTGTTTCCTAATGTTTGCCTTGCCTTTTAGAAGATTCTCCACACCCTGCCATAGTTAGAAAAACGCTCCAAAAAAGGTTTTAGAAGACCCAAGAACTCAAAAAACATATTTGAGGGATGATGGATGAATTTGGAGAACTTTGAGTAGTTTTGGACAGATTTAGAAGACTTTGAAGAGGTTTTTGATGAAAATTTTTAGTGAAAACTTGATAAAACTTGATTTGAACCAAAAGAAATTAAATGGAAAGTTGGGAAAACAATGTTATCTCTTCTTAGGGCACGAAATCGTAGAAAAAATGAGAGAAAATGAGGGATTTTCTTGTTTTAAACATGTCACGGTCGAGTCCAGATTAGCCCTCCTTGACGACGCGGTCGACTATGTTATATGTATCGTGGTCAACTGCGACTGCTCGAGAAGCACTCAAGTTGCTACACTCATGTTTTTGAATTTTGTTTCAAAAAACTAAAAAGAATGTTTTGAAAACAATTAAAAATATTCATAACATACAAGAAACATTCATAAACCATTAATCAAATCATATATGATAAAAGAAAACAAAATCATACATACATTTTTGGGATTAAAAATCCAAAAAAATGTAAAATCTCAATAAAAACTATACATGACGAATCAAAGGAAATACAAATTTGCACACTTTATCACCACAAAGTAAGCACATAATAACAAGATAAAAAATAATCAACCATATATTGGAAAGATTTCAATTTTCAAGACATATAAATAAAAAAATACAAATGAGTTAGAGACACATAACCTTTTAAAATTGAAACCTTGGACTATTGAATGATCTTGGTTTCATAATTTACCCGTCGTTAAGTAAGTCTCCAAACTCATGCAAATGGTTTCTTTTTCATATGTTCTTGATCTTTTGAATCTAGGAACCACTCTAAGCTCACTACAAAAGAATTCAAGTTTTGGTTTTTGGTACCCACGTAGCTTTGACTCCATTTGTTAGACATGTATGCCCTATGGAGTAAAAATATAATATGTTTTTGGAGACATTTTTATCAATAAAGAATTTATTTATTATTCATATACCAAATTGTTGTCCTCTTTATGTTCATATTTGTTGAATGTATGATAAGCAAACAAAAGACTGAGATTGTGGGTCTAAGCCATTAGAATCAAGCATATGACGGATAGATTATGTGGAAGACATGATTCTAAAGGTGACTGTCTAACTCATAAGATCTGTATTCGAGGGAATAAAGTTGGGTGCTTTATTTATATAAAGATTGTTATACTGTCTATATCCCTAATAGGAGATGGTTTATCTTGGCCATCAGAGATGGACTCCACGAATAGAAACATTAATGTATTGTCATAGATGATGATGCATTGGATCAGACATAAAGTGTAATCGATTTGGATTAATAATTCTGTCTCAGCAAATCATTTAACTTTAGATAATCATATGTATTGTATCTTAATCTTTAGATGAATAGTGGACTTGTTGTCTTGATTAATGTCTTTTGATATACCAAATGGTGACATTTACAATTTATGTTGGTACGCATGTTGGTAAGTTGGAAACATGACTCTTGATAACCAAAACTTATTATTCATAGATATGGAATCCATAGACCCTCTTTAGGAGTCGATGATATCCTCTTGTATGCATTATCTTGTAATTGAAAAACCAGAGCACTTAACCCTTTGGATACATCGGTGTAATCGAATGGTATATTGTCTTTGGATGGTAAGTTTTTCGAAGGTGAGATAATGGAACGTAAGAGAAAAATAAATACGAAGGTAAGACAGAATTTATCCTTAAACCAATTATAGATATCCTATAGGGATATGATACATTATGATTTGTCATGAGACTTAGCTATTCGAGCTTTGTAATTCTATATAGTTCGAGAATGCAACTCTAAGTTTTTAGTGGAGTAGCGTTAGAGTTAATAATTATGAAATGTATATAAAGGATATTGGGTTTCATAATTATCAAGAGCTTGAACTATATAGGTCCATCAGCTTCTTTTTGCTAGCTCATAATAAATCATGTAACAATACGACATGCTTTTCCAATAAATTGGTGACTTATGTTAAATTATCAGATTGGTTGAAATTTGATAGGATCAAATAATTCATGTCTGTTTATCGGTTGAATTAATTTTGTAAAAAATTAACTCAAGATAAACTTTTTGAATTATTGTGAATATTTATTTTTCTAGAGATTATCTAATCACGTGTTTTTACACGATTTTATTAGATATTGATCCAGATTTGAATTTTTGAGGCCTTATCTAATAAAGATCAACCATGGGACGACCTCGATAAATAAGGAGTGAGACTCATAAGTTATTTAGATCAATTGAGATATCAGGATTGAGCACTCTACACTATGAGTCTTTGTAACTCCCTTGAAGAGCTATTGTTCACAAATCACGAACGTTAGTTCTGAGTATCTCTTAATTGGTTGGAAGGAGAGTCACTGGGGAAAGGCTATACAAGATGTGCCCACACATACTCTGATAATGGATAGAGAATAGCAAAGAAAACTAGTTGGTTGAGGCTCTTTTAGAACGCCTTTCTCTTCACAGATTGCAAGGAGCTTTTCAGCATTAAAAGGTTCGTAAGATCTATTTAATCTTTGCATACAGCGTGTCAAACTTATGTTCTAGAAAATACTCTAGTTTAAAAATCTTTAAATTTCTATTACGTACTATTTTTTCAACAATTGGTATCAGAGCCATGGTTTTTACATAAATTTATGAGTTTGTGATTATGCTATATGTATAAATTATGTGATCTTGCTCTCTTCTATGCTTGAATTTAATTTTTTTGAGTGTTGACACTCTAAGGTTTCTAGATATTTTTGTTGTCATGGAATTATATAGTGAATGTTTATTAATTAATTAAGGTTGATTAAATTATTATTTAATTATTAATTAATTAATTAATTATGTCAGTTATGGTTCCTTAGAGGTTAGAATGTGTACCTAAGTTTTTCATGTATTTAAATGGTGGTCTATCATCACTATTTGAGAATTATTATTTAATTTTAAATTTGTAAGAATTTTGTAATTAAATAATCATTTGGAGAAAAGACAGATGATATCGTTCCACAGGTATTTCCTGAGTCTTTATTTTATGTTTTTGAATTGTTGAAAATAAGATTGAAAAACTGCATTAAAAGTGTATTTTTTGGAAAAAGTGAATTTGGCTCGGTCGATAGGCTGAACAATCAAGTTCGACAGGTCGATGGTCGCAAACCGACAAGTCAGACCTCAAGTTCGGTGGGCAGTCTATGGGGCAGAATTTTGATGGCTTGACGGCTGGCCGAACTATAGGGTTTGACAGGTCGAAGGATGATGATCGGCAGACCGATTGCATAGATCGGCATGCTGGCAGAGAGTTGTAGATTTTCTAAAAAGGTGCTTTTTCAATGCAATTTTGGTTTTATTTTTGAGACAATTCTGAGAAACATTCAATTTGGATATAACCGAAAATATAGAGTATTCGATTTATGTGGGATTAAAGACTTGGAGATAGATAATACATGAAGAAGGATACAAATTGAAGATTCAAGGATGAAGAATCACTAAAACGTTTCAATTTATCTCTTGTATTCTTTATATTCTTATCTCTAGGGTAGGACCATAATATTACTGCTATTATTTTGCTTGTAGCTTTGCATGCTTACTTTGCTTGTCCCTATTATAATATTATTTGTCAAGTATGTTGATAATATGTCACATAGAATAGGGAGTGCCGCTCATTAAAAATTATTTATGCATGTTTTTAAAAATTAAACCTTGATTTCAAAAGATTGAGTGGGAGAAGGTTTTCGAAGAGAGGACCTACGGCCTTCATCATTGGTCCATAGGCAACATATGGTGGTTTCGACCCCTAGGAAGGGACTTCATTGTGTACCGTGTTGGATCTGCAAAAGAATAAGGCATTTTAGCATGATTTATCATTGCATACCCCTAGGTGGTAATTCTAAATCATGGATAACATATTGAAACAATAGTTATACACTTATATTAATTTTATTATTAACCTCCCATAGGCGCTCAGTTAATAAAATTAATGGCAAAAGAAATGATTGTTGGATCATACGGGTCTTGGATGGCATATATTAATCAAGAAGGGATTTGTGTTCCTAATTGAATTTGGCAACTCTTCCCTAGGCGGCTTGTTGAATCTGAGTTGGGAATTATTATTGTAAGGTTGTGATATTTTCAAGGTTTTAACATATAAACACATTTGTATATATTTTACATGATTGTGTTATCTTACATAAGCAAACAATAAAAAAATCTATTAGGATTTAAAATTATTAGTGGCCTTATCTGAGAAGCAAAAAAAAAAAAGCCTTTAACTAATAAAGAAAATTTTACTTTTAAGTTAATATTATCCTTGCTAAGTTTCAGGCTAATTTATATCAGAATATGCCTAATGTGGACTAAACAAAAATTGTTCACCAAATTGAACGCACAAGGTATGCAATGTCCTAAATGGAGACATTATTTTATAAAGTCACAGATAGAGATCATTGAAACAAAATCTGCGTTTTTTATATCAAGTGGAAACTGTTGCATCAATAAGAAAGTGTGGAGCAAAAAAGGCCAAGAAAGCCCAAGTAGGTTTCGATTACAAAAGTGAAAGTCAAACACATAAAATACGTACTGCTGAAATTTCATCAGCTCAGCCCACAGATTATTCCAATTTCCAAAATGGAATTAGCTTGGTCCACTCTCATATATAAAACATATAAATAGTGATCTCCAAGGTACAAATAAGAACCCAATTATTTTCTTAATTATCTATGGAGTTATCATGTTAAACATGAGATTCAAACTTGATCATAATTAGTTAATTAATTCGTATACAGTTTTCAATTGAAACATAGAAAACCTGAACTTAAAGCCATCCGTGATAATTATTCCGTCACAAACAATCCTATCAAGGATGGCGTTCGAGTTGACCGCTGGGCTGATGGTGGTCATTATTTATTAAATGAAGATTAATTTAAAGGGAAAAGACTAAATCACCAAATTATTTAAAAACAAAACAATATGGTCGGTCCATATAATTCGAAAATTAATCACAATAATTATAATTGTTATCATCTTCCAGGCTTCACGGTGGCTGTATTATCGTTTGGATGTTTAATTATTTATGTCTTCTTTCTTCTCCTAGGCTTTGTGCTAAATTCTTGTTTGAGTTGTTTTACAATACAATATTTATTATATTATGTTTCTGGATAGAAAAAGATATAATATGGTTGGATTTTTCCGTCATTAATTATGTTTATTTTTACAATGGATAATTTCATTTGCTAAAAAAACATTGAGTTGCTCTATAAACTAACAATTAATTAACTAAACAAATATTGGCAGGCTTTCATATGTGCTGAACTGTAATATATTTTTTTGGTGTGCTCGAAGACCTTGATTTGAATTAAAATTTGTTTTAAATATAATAGTATGTGAAAATTTTACTATAGTTTATTTTTTACTTTATACTGTAATATATAAGAGTTTTATAACATATAAGAGTTTTATATTGTCATTAGTCGATTTTTTTACTTTGCCATTCAATAATTTTTGTAGTTCACAAGAACTAAACAATTAGTGCATATAGAAGACAAAATAAGTTACAATAGAACTTTTTAATTAAAAAAAAATCCCAACAGGTGGTAAGCGCATTTTGAAAATATACATATTAACCTAACAACATCAATCGTGGTCAAGGTCCGCAATATTAGCATATTTGTAATCCATGTTAATTTCCTACGGTTGACACTACCAACCTATATAATTCTTGTTATTTAATTAATCCCATCGATAGAACTTGAGGCGGTACAAATCTCGCACAAACTACTATTTAAATATATAATAGGTGCAAAGATATTAATAAAATGCTTATAATTCAATCACTTTAGTTTTCTATTGCACTGATTAAGTTTGAAAACGATTTAGGATGTGATACTCGGGCACAGTAATGACAGAGATTAAAGTCAATAATATATCAAGCAATCTCCAAAAAGTGGTATTGAAAATGATCTTTTTGTCTCTTAGACGTGCTAATTGGGAGGGCCACACGGAATTTTAAGCGAGGGCTGGTAAGGCATAATATTATCTTGGGCATGTCCAAGCTCATGTATTGATCACTATAGACTAGCTAATACAATAGGACACATTACAAGCATAATTTCTTTAGGCACAGTGGACCAGCACGACAAGAACAATTTTTTGGATTAAAAAGTTTTTATTTACTTGGATGTTTACACATGATAACTTTTTTTAAAGAAAACAACTTACAAGAACCCAAATACACCATTTTATTAAAAATGCCCTTTAATAAATCACTTATCAAAACTGTTTCTTTATTAGAATTTGGTGATTTATTAAGAGACCAAGTTACCCTTTTTGTCAAAATAGAACTTGTTGAAACTTGCCAGGTTCCGTCATAGAACCCGCTGGAAACCGCCTTCCATCATCGAAGCAGTGTGCCAGATATCAGATTCTAACTTAGAACCTATCAGATTCCAATATTTTTTTTAAACAAAAAACACTAACTGCCTCCAATTGCTGGTGTGGGTACAGGGTTGTAACCTGTAAGGTTCTAACTTAGAACCTACTATATTTCAACATATATTTTTTAAACATACCAGATTTGGTTTTGGAACCCATCAGGTTTTGTCCCTGAACTAACTGGAACTTGTCAGATTTCGTCTTGGAACTTGCCTGGTTCTAACACAAAACCCAATAGATTCTGTTTAAAATCAACAGAACCGCCAGATTTTGTTCTAAAACTTGCTGGAGCCGTAGGTTCCACATTGGACCCACTAGATTTTGTTTTGAAACCTGCCAGGTTCCATATTAAAAAAACCAAATAACATAGTTTTAAGTTCTCGACAGAACCCATCGGAACCTTACTAGAACTCATCATGTGTTGGCGAGAAAACTCAAGCTCAATAAATAGTCCAAAAACAAAAAGCAAAAAAAAAAAAAATACAAAGTCTTTAAATAACCAACTCAAATTTAATAATTAAAAAACAAAAAATAAAAATAGAAAAACAACATTTAAATTGTGAAATTCGATTGAGATGGAAGAGGATGTGGCACTGGAGATCTTCTTGCAAAATGGCCATGGTTTATCAAGACTTCACCGTTGCAGATCATTGCAGCTTTTCATGAAATCCATTGCAGATCTATAACAGAGATTGGAGATCAAAGAGTGGCAGTGATGCGAAACATTGAGATTGTCCAGATCTATCATGGACGCTACCATTATATAAAAAATCATTTAATTCAAAAAAAAATATATATATATTTATATATACATATATATAAACAAAAATTATCACAAAAGACAACAAAAATGTTTTCAAAATTGGATTGAAAAAGTAGTAGGATTGGGAAAATTACAGCATTCCAACAATCCTGGGCATTGATGTCAGTGCCATATTTGATGAGGCACTTGGCAACTTCGGTCCAGCCATGAAGGGAGGCGATGTTAAGGGGATCGCTGACCTGTGCCGATGAAGGAACATAGTCATTGGATTTTCTCCCACAACTGACAATTTGAACCTCCCAGAGCATAGGAGTCGTCGTCACTGGAGAAGACGAGTAGATCACATCGCGATGAAATCGGAGTTTGTCGAGCAGCTTCATCTTTCATGGTGACATTGTCGAGGTCACTGATTTTATCAAAGACAAAATTGGAGTTCTTCTATTTAGTTGGTGATCCAATCTTCTAGTGATAGTGATGATCTGACTTTGGTTTTCAAATGGAGAAGACTGGAAAGAGAGAGGATGGACAGAAGATCAGAGAGATAAGGAAGAGAGAGAGATAAGGCATAGAGAGAGAGAGTATGGGAGCCTGAGAGGAAGAGAGGAGAGAGATAAAGCAAAAACATCATGAGTAGACATGAAAGTGAGAAAGAGAAAAAAGTAGACATGAAAGTGAGAAGAGGGAAAAAATGTATTAGGGTTTTTTTGGTTTAAATCAGAGTAAAAAAGTCAAACACTGTATCAAAATATAAACAAAATAAATAGAATAGGGACAATTTTGAAAAATTAAGAAGAAAAGAGTATTTTTAATAAGGTGTATTCATCAAAAAGGGCATTTCATGTAGTTTTCTTTTTTAAAAATATATATATACAAATATGCTATTTATTTCATTTAACTTTAAATGACTATATTGGCTTTAAATTAGACCTATTCCATAATAAAATTAACAATGAGAAACGATTCATGATGAGATTGTTATGTCAGCACAATACAAATTATTGAGCTTGAGAAGACACAAGCATGAGACAGATTCGGGTGCCCCTTAGTATGACATTAAGTTTTATTAAGTCTAGGCCAAAACAGAATTAAGAGAATTTTACAAAAATTGTTCTTCAATGTTAATGTAAGATCAAATTTGCCTTCTAATTTTGTCTTTTCAAAAGTTCCCTTTTTATTTTCTTTTTAGAATAAATATTATTGATTTACCTTTTTGTTCATTATAATTTTTTTTACTATCTTTGATTTTCTTCACCTATTCTCTATCTCTCTCACACAAAACTTCTTATAATAAATCCTCATTTCTTTCCCCTTTTCCTTCGCCTCCTCTCCCTTCTCTATTCTCCTTTATGCTCTTCTCTTCACCCTTTTTGATCTCCTCTTCTCTCTACCCCCTCTCTCTTCTTCTTCTACCTCATCTCTCTTCGCTCGCTCCCCTTCTTTCTCGCGTCAAACGATTGGCATTATAGCCTAAACTGCATTGGATTCGAAACAGTCATAGACCGTTCATTGTGTGCACATCTGAGCAAGTTGTTGTCATGCTCGTGCATATGTCCCTTTCTCTCTCCTCTCTTTTTCCTTGCCTATCTTCGTTCTTCACTTAGTTTGTATCTGCAAGACCACTAACGTTCTTCGTGTTGGAATTAAATATGAAAAGCAGTGGAAGGAACAGATTGTTGACAAACAAAACTTTTCTGAAAACTTTATTCATTGAGAATAGCTATATAATTTTAATTAATAATAGAAAACTTTGAGAATTTTTACCAACTTTTTAAAAGCCTATCATGGTATCTTAGCTTTCCTCTTTGATACTACGATTTTTCAAGCCAAGCCTCCACACCAATGGAAAGACGAGTGGACGTCAAACTGTAAAAATAAATTAACCTCACACCGTTCTAGATCTACTATGTACTTAACATATAAGATAGCAGACCTTTTTTTTTTTTCAGAGAAAGAACTCTTAATTTTTCCTCTTTGAGTATTTTTAAAAGTTACGTGAAAAAGATTGATTGAGATAACTATTACCTCTAACTTTTTATATTTAAGCAATTAGTTATTTTCAATTAATTTTAATTTATTTTAAATCTAAAATAACCACATATCACATATATATGAAGAAGGGATATACTCTACATTCTTTATCTTTTTTTTAAAACTTAAATTAAAACAGCTAAACACACGTGAATCTATACATGTGTGTGTATATATATATATAAACACATTTTGGTTTAAAACCCAAAAAAACTGTAAAGGAATTCAAACGAAAATCAAATTCATGTATTATTATTATTATTATTATTATTATTATTATTATATCGTTTACGTGAAAACGTAAACAAAATTTTCTTTCACGTAAACAAAATTTTCATACATATATAT
>CAMOHE010029759.1:78090-90047 GCA_946598075.1 Artocarpus hirsutus | reverse complement strand
TTGTCATAAGTGATTCTCATCACAATAGTATTATCCTAGTCCTCTGACTTGAAATCACCATTGTTTCCTACATGACAAATTCTATATTTTGACACATTCTAATATTATCTTTAACAGGATAATAGAATAGATTGTTGTTGGATATAGAGTGAATCATGTGAGGAATGTGAGTGATTAAGAAGGAATTTGTCTCTCATTTATTATAAGAAAGATATCTATGGGCCTCTTGATAAGTTAGACTGAAGAAAAATGTATAGCCATACTAGAATGAATTGATAAAGGTTATCAATATCAGTCTACTCAAGATCGAGAAATAATATGATTGAATAGTATAAGGATGACATAAACCATGCCTTATGTTCAATCAACGTATCTAATGACAAAAGGACTTTAATACTTATTGTAGATTAGGTTATGTCGGATTATTGACATTGACATAACTTGAGTAATCATAATGTCTTGTTAGAGGCCGCTTATGATTTGTGGGCCAGAAACAGAATTTCAAGCCCACTACCAATGTTATGTGAACCTACAGGGTTGCACACTTAGAACAGACCAAAAACGAATTTTGGGGTTTATTGTGTCTAGGTTCAATGAACCTGATAATGTCCAGATTCGACATACTAGATATGTCTAAGTTCATTAAATCTGACGTTATCTAGATTCTATGAATCATATTTGAATTACAGTTTACCCTAGTTAAAATCTGACTTTATCTCGAAGCCAATATATATATATATGTATATATTAGTTTTAGGGTTTCTAGCCAAATTAGAAGAGAAAAGGCGTTCTCTCATTCTAAAAGGCAAAAACATTAAAAACCCTAAAATTGAGAGAGTAATTTAATGCAAAGAGAGGGTGCTAGCACACCAATTCGGCTTTTGAGAAGTCTGTTCGTGTGGATACCTACAAAGGGCATTGCTCTAAGTAACAATGTCTAAATCCGACCCGAATACGAAAAGCTCGAGTTAGGATGTCACCGGAGTAAACCCGTTCTTTTCCTTCCAGAAATCTTGCCCCTTTTGTCATCCTGATAAGATTCTATGATTTTTTTATCAATCTAATCGAATTGCATGGATCCTGCAAGGGTTTTGTGGGAATTAATTTTGATTTTCCGCTACTCATTTGAATAACAAAATCCAACAAAACCCAACAGAGCCATCCAAACAAAATGAGTCTCAGCAAGGACCCTACTTTAAGGATATTGACGACTTGGGCACTATCCCTTCTACGAATGGTGTCGACGGGACGACGGACAATGTCCCCTTCCCAATCTCTATGGGAAAGCCAATGCCCAATATACCCAGTACAATGATCATAAGCTGTTTTACCTACAAGGAAGGAATTGATGGGTCAGCTGCATACGAGGACAAGCCACTTACCGTGACTATCAAAGAGCGAATTCCCATGAAGGCAAGCGAGGTCGCATCTATGTGTCACATTCGCGAGATTCATAAAGCTTTCAAGGACGGCAAGTTTGACGGACGATATTTCAAATTCATTATTCCTAAAAGTAGCAATGCTCCGATGCAGCTCCTCTTGGATGCCTCGCTATCTATGATCCTTGCATCGTTGTGAAGCTTACGTTGCCTCTTTACCCTTTATGAAGAGGTTGTATAGTAAATTAGGGATGTCACCCATATAACTCCCCCCAACTTCTAATGCATATTCTCAGGCATGTGGATTTTTTGGCATCTCCATTTTGAGGTGCCCCTTGGCCTTTATGATTTCTTGTTTTATTATGGGATTAGCTCATCACTGAAGCAACTTGGCTGCTATTATTCCAGCACTTATAGTAAGGCCAAGGATAAGGTGCCCCTCGATAACTGTTCTTTTTTCTAGTTACAACTGGAAGAAGATGTTTTTATAATAAAGCATGACTACAACAGTCATCTTTTTGATGATGAAAAAAATAAACTGTTGGGACCCATTTTCAAATTCTCCATAAGTTTTGTTAACTTTTAACTCTCCTTCTTCCCTATTTTAAATCTTTTGGGTGTCGATCTAATGTTTTGCCTGCTTGTAGAGCTCCTCGAACGCCATGTTCTCTTGGCAAATAGGCAAAAAAGAATTCGATATGTTGTTAGCCTCCCAAAGGAGGAGAGATATATTAATAACCTTCTGGCCGACGAGAATAAACATTGATCTGGCTTGCTCGTCGACCCTGCAACACTGATTTGGTCGTATTCCCTACAATATCCGCATGGCCAACTATAGAGGGTAGAGAATTATGATGTGATGTTTCTGCCTTTTCTCGATAAATGTCAACGTCTACATGTTTTATTTGTTGCATGCAAAGATGACCTGAACCTTAAACTCTTCTTGTCCATCTAGACCAAGAATGCTCAAACCTCGTCGAGCTTCGACTCGAAAAGGATAAAACCCACACAGTCAAGGAAAAAGAACGCAGGGCATGGACTTGGTGACACACCTCTTCCAAAAAAACAAATGTACTGAGAAATAGCCGCTGATTGAGGTTCTTGATCTCCTGTCGCCTCCTTCTTAGAGGGCTCTATGCCTGTTTCCTAGTAGCCACGTCAGAGATTCTAAGTTTGTTATGGGCAACATCTCCGATGCCTTATTCGATGCAATGTTAGAGCTGCCTCCCTGCTTCAGCCTCGCCTTCCAAGCTATCGACGAGTTTGTTTTTCGTAGGTTCTGGACGGTGACTGAGAACTTCCCTATCCTCAAGCTCAACAAGCACAAATCTGCCACTAAGTCAGGGTAAATTTCGCCCTCTGTTTTTGCTTTCCAAATTTTTATCTCGACTGTGGTCAAAATTCAGTTAATTCAAGAGTTTATGATGACTCCAATCTCCTACGGTGAGTTTGAACAACTCATCAAGAAGACAGAAGGACCAAATAAAGAGATTGAATCTCTTAAGGATCATCAAGAGGTTTGAAGGCTCACGGTCAATGATGTCAAGACTCAAGACTTGTTGTAGGCCGAGTAGAAGAAAAACGTTGAGGTTTCCCAAAAGCTTGAGGACTTAAGGGTCAAATTCAAGAGGGAGAAGGAAAAGCTAATTTACTCTGTGCATGAGGAGGAATTCAAAGCGGGTACACAAAAGACCAAGAAGAAATCAACAGAGAAAGAAGCAGAGGCAATAGAGAGGTATAAGTCTTCTAAAGAATTTCTTGACCTTCAAAAGACTATTCTTGACTTACTCGTCGAGCAAATCGTACGCCAGATTTGCTAGGCCCGCCTTGAATAGGAGTTGTCCTTTCTCTATACAGTGGATACCTCGACGCTGGTTGAGGAAAATGAGACCCCTGCCAAAGTTGTTGAGAAAGAGGTTGTTTTAAGAGGTGGAGAACAACACTTTTTTTTGACATGACGAGACATTGAGGCCTTCAGCCTTTTGGCATGTACTAATTTTTTTTTTTAAATAACAATATAATATTTATGCTTTTATTGTATTTATTTGTGCTGCATCTCGTAAAACCAATCTTAGAGCTTAAGAAATTTCTTTAAAATTTCTAAAATATCAACGTCGAGGACTTAAGCTTAAACTATATTACTGTAGATGCAAGTCGTTGGCTTTTGAAAATGTCGAGTGCTATGGTCCTTTGGCGTTACTGCACTTATGCCCCCAATGTCCTAAGTCGAGCCTTTAACTTGATTTAGGACATTTAAAGTTAAAAATAAAGAAGTAATGAACATGGTATATAAACAACAAAATAAAAATGAGATAAAAATTGCTAAAATAACTGCATTGGAGTTTTTATTAATGTGTCTTTGGCAGAAGAGACGTCAAGTTTGCAAATTGTAGATAAAACTTCAAAATATAAAAGGCCTAACTAGATAGATTATTGAGACTTACTTACTAGTAATAGGTCGCAAGTGCTCGGTATTCTAGGGATGCTCTAAAAACCGACCTAATAGTGACTCCAAGATATAGTTTCCTAGCCTGATGACACCTCAAACTCGGTGTGGACCTTCCCAAGTTGGACCTAAGGGTCATGTATTCTTGGTCTGGGTGCTTTGTGTCACTCATCTTAGGACCAAGTCTCCTACAACAAACCTCCTTTACTTGGCCCTTTTATTGTAATATCTAGGTGCTTTTTGCTAGTAGGCAGTGAGAATGAGCTAGGAGTTGATTCTTTATTCTTCTAAGAGGTTGAGCTCTACATCCATTATACTACTACAAATTGTGGATTCCATGACGGTTTATAACCGTCGTGATTTTTTCACGACGGTTAAAAAACTGTCGTGAAAACTTCAGTCGTGGGAGGTACTCGAGCCTCTAGAGGTAATCAAACCTTGAGATGAACATATAAAAGCATTTGATATTGTTTTAGCTCAATACTTAGACGCTCATGTGACTGAGAATGAGGTACACCTTCTAAGTCACGAGACATCCATTCAAAGTAGTGACTTCTATGAGGATCAAATCTCAAGCATAGTTGTGAAGAATCAATAGAGAGTGAAAAGCAATTGGAAGGGTTGTTAGTTGAAGAATTCCTTTATGAAGCCAAACCACAAGACCCGTTGGATGATAGGGAAGCATGTGTGACCATCGATTTGACATTATCGATGGTCATAACTTATATACCACTAGTGAATCCCTTATTCCCATTCGCGCCACCCTTACTATACATCCTCCACGGGCTTAAGTGTGAATCTGAGTTCTCTTCCCAAGCATATCTGAAGATGAGTCAAGTTGGTGCGACAAACATAATTGTACCATAAGGGCATTGATAATGAAGTCCCATGGGTGGTGTTTAATAACACAATCTATAGGCTAAAGTCGCTCTTGATGCTGCTTCTCTATGTTAGACTAAGGACATAAAACCAAGCACTTTATGGAAGGCAACCCAACGAAAGGAGAATGTGCCATACTAGATTTGATCATTCTCACTCTTCTTCCTTCTATTTTTTTTAATTTATTGCTTTTGTTTGTTTTGTTTGTACATTTAGGTTGTCTCTTTTTTTTTATGCTATGTCTTACATTAAGGACAATGTAAAGTTTAAGTATGGAGGGAAAGATTTAGGATTTTTTTTTGTTTTCTGAAAAAAGTGAAAAAAACTGGAAACTTGAAAAAGTTTTAAAAAGTTTCATTTAATTTTGTTTTAGTTTAGGTTTTTGTGTCATTTTTGAGTCTTAAGATATCTTCCAACTTCTTTGATGAGAACCAAGCATTAATTTTTATGGCTTTGGTTGATAATGAGTATTGTTTTAAACCTTGATGTTATTCTTTTGTTAATATGTTTTTATGATGATTATACTCACACTTAATACACATAGCCATGTTATTTGGTAATGGGATGCACATATTAGATTGAGTAGATTCCTATACTATCATTCTAATTTTCACTTTAATTTTGTCATATCAAGGTTGAATGTTAGAACTCTCCCAAAGGTCTATCGAGATAAATTGCTGATCGAACATCACTTGGAAAAGAATTACTAGGTTTCCTAACACCAAGGCCAAATAAGCTAAAGCCCAATAGATGTTCCAAGAGGATAACCCCCTAGTAAGACAATTTGAGCCTTTAATGTAGACCTTTTTATTTGGCTAACCACGTTATCTCCTTACCTAGCCCAGTGTACTTATATCCTTTACCTTTGTTATAAAGATGAATTGGAGCTTAGAGATTTATTCCATGATGCAAGGAAGAATTTGTAAGGAATTTGGTTTGGAATGGAAGATAAGTACTAGGGAAGGAATTAAATCGAGAAAGAAGGAAGGGAAATTTTTGTAGCATAGCCCAAGAGAAAAAAAATGAAAAAAATCAAAAATAAAAAAGGAAAAAATGCTCAAAAAAAGAAGAAAAAGGGAAAAAAAAGAAAAAAAAAAGTGTCTTGAGCATTTCTATCATATTTTGAGCGTTACAAGATTAGTTGGAATGATGTAAAGGCCCAACACAATGATATCAAGCCTATTTCTTACTTTTGTGAAGTTTTTAGAGGTGTGCATTGTAGAATTTTACGATGTCTCTAACTCTATGAAGTTTTTAGAACCTTTGTAATTCCCATATTCATTCTTTCTATTAACCACTACCCCTTAACCCTGTTATAACATGTTAAAGACCTTTTTTATTTTAAGTGGTGCCTTTGGCATGGTAGAGATTCGTACCAAGGGAGCTAATAACATTTGATCCTTTCAACCACGATTGGCTGACCATTTTTATGAGGACTATAAGGGTTTACCTTTTTTGAAGCATGTGTTGTCTCAATATCGGTAACATTGGCTATTCACATGCACATGAGTACAATTGTCATAAGATATATTAGCTTAGGAATGACTAATAATTACTGCAATATTTGTTTGATTTCAAGTCCATAACTCTTATTGTTCTCTAAGGTAAAGGGTTGAAAGGTTAATTTTTCTTCTTTTTGTTTTGTTATTTATTTGTATTTAGGTTTTGCTTCAGGACTAGCAAAGGATAAGTGTGAAGGAGTTTGCTAAGTATATAATTTGACATATTTTCTATCATTCTTCCTTATATTTAATTTGTTAGCTTGTGAATTTCTTGTATTTTTTTTTTGTGTTTTATAGGTGATGTATTATAAAAGTTAAAAAAAGTATTAAAAAATGGATTTTAAGACTTCAAGAGATATATATATATATATTCATTTGGAATCCATTGGGAGTTATTAGATGCAAATCAGATGCAAAACTAACGAGAAATGGATGAAATAGGTTGAAACAGATAGCGCCCTAGTGCTCAAATACCCTCGCAACAGCACCACATCACAAAACATTAGTGTGGCTGTGACCAAAGTCACCAACCACACGTGCTATAGAAATGCCCCGTGCGGCCACAAACAAGCATTCCAAGTGGTTGCACGGGCCACTAGGCAGTCCAAAATTATGTTTTTGCTCATAGTCGTGTGCACCCCTAGGTAGTCTAAAGTTATACTCTGCGTATGCCCCCGCGTGTCCCTTTAATTTTGTTTCATGTTTGACTTATTTAAGCCCAATGTTTCCCTTTTCAACCCTACATTACCAAACCTATAAATATTTTTCATCAGTATATCTATAGTTTTCGTTTAGATTCTTTGGCTTAGGAGATGAAGAAAAAGAGGAGAGGCCCCAGCGGTGGCTCAAGAAATTTCGTCCACGTTGAGAATTCTTTGACAACAAAATTGTTTTTTTTTTCTTTATTTATTTCTTTCTTTCTTTTTTACAATTATGTCATTTTTGTTTTGTTTTGGCTAGGAATTTCAAAATCCTAGACATAAATTTATGACTAATTGTTAGAATTATTTTCTACTTTTCCAATTGAGATTATTTATGTTTTTTCATAGTTAATGTTCATGATTAATTTCTTGTGTTGTTTGGGGGGCCAACTTGATAGGACTAGAATTTAATCTATTGTTAGATTAGAATGCTTGATCCTTAACTGTCTCGTTGTTCTAAGCATTAGTAGCGAATTTTGGTCATTTATTATAGTCAAGTTTTGTAGGATTGCATGTTGAGCATAATCTAGGTTAAATAATCCAAGCTTGTGTGATTGTTGCCTTGATCAACTAATCTTTCTCAACTTAGTGCTTCCATTAGATCAAATTTAGAGAACTTGTTCTAGGTTGTTTGATGGAAAAGGATTTAACGGAGCGCTTGTTTTATTAAATCTATAAACTAAGTAAAGATTAGTGTAGCAAAGCTTTTTACTATCTACAGTTGATAGTTTCAATAGAAAATTGGATATAATTTCTACGATTAAATTTATGGTTATTGTTTAGTGGTAACAAATGATCTTTTAACCAGTTTTATTACCATTGTTTTGTTTTATTTATTTTCTTGTGTTTTCTTTAATTTGTTATTTAGTTAATCAAAGTCAAAACCCTCAAAAATTATGTTTTGTGTTAATGTGTCTTAGGTTTTAGTATTAATGACTAATTAATTAGACATAATCCTCTACGGGAACGAGTCAAAGAGACCAGCCCTTAATTCCAATCAAAAAGGCGGTTAAAGGCAAGGTCCAGACCACTGATGGAGCATAACTATGCCAACTACATATGCTAGGGGAAAGACAACTAGTCGGACAGAGTAGAAGAAGCAAACGAATCAGCTCCCACTGCCACTAGGTTGAAAGAAAGTATAAACCGGTGCCTAGCTGAAGTTAGAAAGTTCAGAAGTAGCTGCTAACTCAGAACAAATGCTAACATGGCTTAAATAATGACTCTTTTTCCTTTGCATTGAGCCATTCCTCTATAGGAACAATCCTTACTTACTACTACACTTATTAACAACTATATTTAAGTAAGGTTAATTTGGTGCTTCCTCCGAGGCCTGTTAGATACAGCGAGATCGCTCTCGAGGTATTCTTAGGTTATCACAAAAAGGACTATATAAAAAAGATTTTAAGTAGATTTGTCATGAAGAATTGCTCGTCAATAGATACACCTGTAGCTAAAGGAGACAAGTTTAGTCTCGATTAGTGCCCCAAGAATGATCTTGAAAAGAAAAAGATGCAAAAGTTTCCATACGCATCGATAATAAGAAGTCTAATGTATAATCAAGTATGCACATGTCATGACATAGCATTTCTAGTGGGAGTATTGGGTAGATATTTGAGTAACCTACGGATGGATTATTAGAAAGGAGCCAAACAGTTTATGCAATATTTGTAGAGAACAAAAGACTTCATGCTCACCTATCAAAGATTAGACAGTTTTTGTTCAGTTGTGGGCCCGAAAATCATGTAAAACGAAATGAAATAGAGTTTTAAAATTTTTTATAAACTTTCAAGATCCTTCTCATGATATTATACAAAATAGTTGAAAAAGACACAAGCTTATAGGTTTGGCAACAACTTTGGATAATCAAGTGTTTTAAACCTTCTAATCTCCCTTACTATTCTCCTCTACATGGATCAATTATTGTGTGCACATTGGTGAGATTTCTTAAATAATATTCTTTCAAACTTTCTCAGTAGAGGTTCTTTTAGCTCTAAAGGGGAGAGCTTAAAGAACACTAGTTGAAGAGCAGAGAAAAATCTTCTAAAAATAGAAACTCTAAGGTCAATTTATGGGCACATAAAGGCTAAAAGGTTGAAGCCAAATCCTACTAGGATTCTTTACAAATCACACTAACTCTACCAAGGATGGGTGTGATCTTCCTTCCTCCAATGGTGGTAAGACTAGAGATGGCAACTTTACTGATGAACCCAGTTACCTGTAGGGACCAATCTTAAACAAGGCTTGTTTATAAACGGGTTGGGATTGTAAACAGGTTAATGGTGTAACACATCACGAGTTATAGTGTGGGGACATGTATAAAGTTCCCCAGCCCTATTCTCTATTTACCCACTCCGTTTAATTTATGTTATATTTTTAAATTAAATATATTCATATAATATGTTATAATATATAATTTTAACTATAATGTTATACTACATAATATCTATATAATTCAAGGCAATAACTTTTTTTATTTTTAACATATAGTTTTATATAAGTGTACCAATTATTTATTTATTTATTTTATTATAAAAGTAATTAATTGGGTAAATAGGGTATCATGAATACCCTGAACCTGTGAAAGGGAAACCCACCGTATCACCCACCAATTTATGCGGGTTGATGGGGAGGGGATAGGGCTTGTTTTTGTTCACGTGGTGGGTTGACAAAAAGACTACCCTGCCCCAAATGCACCCATTGTTGTCTCTAAGTATGACATGTGTCATAACCACCTCCAATTATGTGATTCTGTATCACCAAGTATGTATTTGAAATCTTATTTCAATTCAAAGTGAGATTTTATTTACTTTAACTTTTAAAATAAATATCTTCCATAATTTTCTTAATTAAAGGGTGTTTGTCAAATATGGTTAGAACTAAATTTTTTGTTAGGTAATAGTGTAAAGCTCATATATGCTATAGTAAAAAAAATATAAAGTTATGATATGGGACCTTAAAAATAAAAGTTGTCAACAAGGTCGTCTAATAATATAATCATTTTTCATGTAATAATACCCTCTACAATAATATTCATAATTAAAGCTAGGTCTATAGATTTCTATACAACCTCTCTAATTACATCTTTGTCCATGAGTTCCATTAATTCTCTAATGGGCAACCTTATTTATGAACAAATTAGAAATGAGGATTTAGGTAATATTTGATATCCCATATCAAATAGCAAATATTCTTCAACCAAGTTCCCAAGCTAATACTAATGGGAATATTATCTCATCAATCTATGTAGTAGGAGCTCTAGATTCTATATTTGTAAATATTGTTTCCAGCTACCTATATTAGTATGCCTCCAATATACTGAGTTATTGATTGTGTATTTATAGATCCCGCTCATTGGCAATCAAAAGATATAGTAAATAGATGCGAGTTTGCTAATCACCTTGAATTAAAATTAGATCCATAAAATGATCAAAGCGATAGAGTTCTAATTTTTAGTTAAAAAATTACACAAGTAATTAAATTCTATCCTAGTCGAGGTTTAATGTGTTCTAGATACAATTATGTCTCTATCTAGTAATCATCATAATACTGTAATCTCGATAAGATCATTCCACTAAGCATGAAATTAACGACATCACAATCTTGAGCAAGATAAAGTGTCTAGCCTTATTAAGTGATTGTAAACCAGAGCTTAGACTTAGCACACATAATTATATCATTTATATTATGAACACTTTATATACATGATTATTTACTTTTACAAGTATTGGATCCTTTATGATATTTACATATATACATATATTCAACAAGATGTATGTATAGGAGAATAAATGGAATTATTGTATTAATCATGCAATACTTTACGTCTTACAATGGCCTTGAGGAATTTACACTATGCTATATAGGCACAAATTCCAATAGTATGGAGATCATCAGGTATTTTGATTCTGATTTTGCTATTTGCCAAGACAATAAGCGATCCACGTCAAGCTATATTTATATGTTGGCTAAAGGAGCTATATCCTAGGAGAGTGCTAACCAGACACTCAAACCTTCTTTAACCATAGTTGCAGAACTCATAGCCTATTCGGAGGTATCTAATCATGGGATATGGTTGCGAAACTTTATCAATGGACCGCGTGTGGTAGATGGTATTAAAAGACCATTAAAGATATATTGTGACAATAAATCAACAATTTTATATTCCAACAACAACAGAAGTTCTATAAAGTCAAAGCATGTTGACATCAAGTTTCTGATTATTAAGGAAAGAATTCAGAGTGGTCAAGTTTCGATAGAATATATAAGGACAAACTCCATTCTTGTGGATCTATTAACCAAGGGTTTACTGCCCAAGGTCTTTCATGAGCACACTGCTCATATGGAGTTGGTTTATTTGATAATACTTTGGTTTAGTGGGAGTTAACTTTAGATGTTCTATGTTTTACTTAAACATTTATATGTTTTGATTTTTTGCAAAATAAAGTAGATGGTTTATGGTTAATCTCTGAATTTGTTTATTTTCTATATGTGGTTTTTTGCATTGTGTTTAAAAGGTGTTGGATCGATATCAATAAAGACTAAAGTAGGATCAGTTGGAAATAGGCATGTTTGAGATCACATTGAATGTAATTTCCATGCTACTCATCTTCACTTGATCTATGTTATTAAATATGTTGGAATGGTGACTATTGAAGGTATAGTTACGATTATGTGTGATGAAAACTGCTTTGATCCTATAATAATGTAGGAGATGGACCACAATGAAATTAAAGTGAAGTCTAAAGATAAATAGCATATAAATGTGCGCGTAAGGAATATACAATATGATTGTTTCAGAAATTATATGTTGCCAAAGTGGGAGATTGTGGGGAAATTTATGTTTTCCCATTATGTGGGCAACATATAATATATCAATTCTATTAGGGCTATTTAATTATAATGGACTTTTTATTAAGTGGTCTAATTAGGAGAAGGCCTTAGACTCTACTAGGTATGGGTTTAATAAGTGAATACTCAATATTGATCTAATTAGGTTCAGTAGGACCCTAGTGGAATAGCATATAAAGCCATTTTATGTTATGGTCCC
>CAMOHE010029759.1:0-78070 GCA_946598075.1 Artocarpus hirsutus | reverse complement strand
ACAATATGATTGTTTCAGAAATTATATGTTGCCAAAGTGGGAGATTGTTGGGAAATTTATGTTTTCCCATTATGTGGGCAACATATAATATATCAATTCTATTAGGGCTATTTAATTATAATGGACTTTTTATTAAGTGGTCTAATTATCAATTCTATTAGGGCTATTTAATTATAATGGACTTTTTATTAAGTGGTCTAATTAGGAGAAGGCCTTAGACTCTACTAGGTATGGGTTTAATAAGTGAATACTCAATATTGATCTAATTAGGTTCAGTAGGACCCTAGTGGAATAGCATATAAAGCCATTTTATGTTATGGTCCCCAAGAAGTCAAATCATTTTGTAGCTTTCTCATCTATCCCATCTATAGAGAAAGAACCCATTAAAGAACTAATGAGAATTAACTGAGGAAGACAATAACATGTGCATCAATTATTGTTGTTATTCTACAAAAGAATCGATTGCTATTGCCATGGATATAGGTAATTATTCCTCAATTTTAATCTTAGCAATCTGTCAGGATTTGATCCTAGGATCGTATTATTGCTATTCTAGGGTTCTACAGAATTAAAGATGTCTAGATGAAAGATTCTAACATTGTAAAGCTAGAAGACCTATAATTTTCTTTGTGGGTAATTAATAGAATGTGTGAAATGACCCCTTACGAATTGATTTTGAATAGGGATATTGGCATTAATTGCTTTGGGTATTCGTAGTTAAGTACTTAAGAGAAGAAAATTTCAATATATGAGTGCTCTATACCAATAAATAAGAGAGATTAATTTGTCATTAATCTAGAGAATTACCATTCATAAGAGAATCTTAGTAAAATAGTTCCTCTGAACTGGTTTTGTTATCGTTTATTTTCATTTTAGTTTCTAGTTAGTTTTCATTTTTCGCTTCTTTTAGTTTTATTTTATTTTATTTTAATTTGATTAGTTTCATTTTTAGTTTCTTTTTATTCGATCATTTAAATAATTTTGGAGTTAATCTAATTTTAATAATTAACAAAAATAAAACATAATCCTCGTAGAAACAATATCTATACTCCGATACACTTTATTTCTTTTGACAGTCAATATCTACACGCGTAACAAGTTTTTAATATGTACTACTTAAAAATATAAATTAATAATTCACCCCTAAATTCATGTAAAATATAATTTATTCAAAAAATTGAATCATCTATTGATATAATCATTAGTTATAGATCAATCTCTATAAATAGTTTATAATTAGTACTAGATACAAAATTTTGTGAACCTCTCTAATTATATCTTTCTTCTTAAGTACCATTGGTCTCAAATGAACAATAAATTTATAATCTTATCAATAATTGAATGCTCTAACTGTTTAAGCCATGAACCAATAATTAAGAGATCAATTTATTTGACTTTATAACAAAAGAATGTATTCCATCTTGTATATTAATGTTCCCAGCTACCTACTTCATTATATTCTCAAAATACAAGGAATTTGATTCTATCATATAAGAATCTCTATCAAGTAAATTAAAGAACATAGTTCTATAAATATAAGTCTGTTAATAACTGTGGATTAAGATTATTCTCTAAATGACCATAGTCTATAAAGTATGAATTCTCTATTTGCTAACAAAGATGACGGGAGATTTCAAATTAATCTTTGTTGTAGTCCTGTGTAATCATCTTACATATAAATATTTCCATTCAATGACTCTTCATTAACAGTCTGGATAAATTATTTCATTTAGAACGAAAATGAACTATATTTGTAATAATTAATTAAAGACCCCAACTTTAATTATTTATTACAGGCACAATTTAGATTATTATCCTTAAATATTATCTTCTTGTGTATGACACTTATATATAATATTTAAGGTCACATAAATAATCTAAAAATTCTCATGATATTTATAAAGCATCTAATTGTTAGGATAGATGCCCTTAAGGCAAATGATATTTTGTAAAGAACATATTTATAAATAAATAAATAAAGTAAAATTTTCATTATATTTAAGTGCATGTATTTTAAATACTTTATATGTCACTAAAACTCCATAATTATTTGTGTGACCTTAAATATTATATATAAGTGTTATATACAAGAGGATAATATTTAAGAATGATAACTAAATTATCAATAATATATAACTAATTATTTCAATTAATTACTCAATAAAAAAGTATGAAATCTTTAATTAAACGTTATTAGTGCAGCTCATTTCTATTGATAATGGAAAGGTCTTATTTGAAGTGTTAATGTAGTGAATCATTAAATGAATACATTGTACATAAAGAGATTATGTAGGACCAGGACATGATATGATATGAACAACTAATTCCGTCAATTGTAGCAAGTTCCAATTATATCGACTAATGGTCATATATAAGATGATCTTAATCCTGAGTTATTAGCATAGTCCTATTTAATAAATTATGTTTTTTTATTTACTCAGTACGAATTCTATAATCTAATATTCTTTACCTTGTGTTCTAAAAGCATAGTGAAGTAAGTCGTCGAGAATGTTTATGTTACAAGATGGAATCCATTTCTTCTCTAATGAGAAACATATAAATAATTCTCTTGATTACTGATTCAGGTCTTGAATAATATGAGTGTTCAATTCATGATTAAGTTCATAAATTTATTATTCATTAGAGAATCAATGGTATTCAAGGATAAAGAAGTATTTATAGAGGTTAATGGAATTTACCTAGCTCTAATTATGGATTATTTATGGAGAATCAATTTAAATGAAATAACTATATCAAATAGACGATAAGAAATGGAAAACTTATCTTCTTTTATTTTGATTAAATATGTGATATCTTAAATTAAAATAAAATAATTTTTTAAAATTAATTGAGTCTCTCATTCTCTATAAATAAAGGCCCCCCTCTATTCATTCTACATATATATTGAGAGTTTTGGTGAGACTACAAAAAGTCTACCAAATCTCAAAGTGTTAGGCGTGTAGAGGGAGAAAGATAGAAAGAGAAGAAGAGTTCTTCCATTTCTAGTCTCTTTTTGCTCATGCCTTGAAAATAGTAGGAGATGAAATAAGCGAGTAATTATTAGAAATCATAATTCCTTCTATGCTCATGTGTATATGCGTTTGGTATCAAGGATTGGACAAGGAAGACGGTGGTTTTATATAAAGAACCTATGTCCATCATAACATCTCCGACCTCTTTGTTTCAACCGAGTAAGTAAATTGTATATACATTTATCACGCATTAAATTGGTATACTTTATAGCATGTTTTTACAAACGTTATGAGTGAAAAATTTTATATGACCTTTGAACCTTTACCACATTTTCTGCAAATTTTCTCTAAAAGCGTTTTAGAAAATCAGTATTAATAAACATGCATGTAAATGTATCAAGAAATAATTAAGCTATTTATTGAATTTCAAAAATGTCCTTACATAATATGGTTTGGACAACAATCCCTACAAAAATTTACAAGATTTCACACGTAAATTTTAAAAAAAAAGTACACGTAGAGCAGTTAGCATCATCTGTATAGAGCTCTGCCTCCGATCTTATTAATGGTTGGAAAATGCAGGTTTTATGTATTATTTAAGCTTATTTTTTGTACTGTGAAGCTGCTCCAAGCTCCAACTCAACTATTGATTGTTATCTATGCCAACCTAACACTGTTCGAAACAGTCCAAACATTAATGACTTTCCCTAAGCAAAAAAAAAAAAAGGGAAAGAAAAGAAAAACATTAATGAATTTAATCACGAGCGGAGTATTCGGGTAGTTTATATTAAACAATTTTCGGTAGCTTCATGGAATCGTATTCAGTTATTTAAGAAATGTAGCTATTCCCCACAAAAATTAATATTGAAGTGAGAGCAAATGGAATTGTACTTAAGTTTTATAAGAACGAAAAACTTAGATTCCTCTGTGTGTATATATATATTTATATATTAAATAACAAAAATTTTATTAGAAAACAAAGAAAGAAAAAAGTCTTACAATATCTTACTTCTTATTCTTCTAGTACGAGGGAAGTGCCTAGCATTTTTCATATCTTTTAAGCATTCCTTTTGGGGAAAAAAAAGAATCATTTTAAATTATTAAGGATGTTAACAAAATTTTATTATAAAAACTATTTTTCTAATAATTTATCATTATAAAATTAAATAAAGAAAGTAGTTGTTTTAATTCAACTTACATTTAGACTAGAACTTAAACGTGCATAGTATTTACATTTTCATATATACAGAAAAACAACAATGATTAAATATAAAATTCAAGAACTCAATTGTGATCATTAAAAAGTTGTGAAATTTATTTAACTATTAAATAGATGGTTAAACAAAAATCAATACATTTATATTATATAGTGATGGTTGAAAAAAGTTAATTGAGAAAATAAATGAATTTTCTCTTTGATATATTTTTAATGGGTATATTTCTTTTTAAAAAAAAAAACTTGAGAAGTAATTAAAAAAAAAAAAAAGAAAACAAGCACTAAAGAAGTTAAAAAGCTAAATTGTCTTTTAGCGATTAAAGTACAACAAAAAATAAGTGAATTGCCTTTTATACATAAAGTGCCTGAGGGAGTGAGTAGCTAAAATAATCAGCTGTAACATATGAAAAATTTATGTTATAATTTTTTATTGTAATATATGAAAATTTTATACTATTTATAATTTAAACCATTATTTGAGTTACTATTTCAAGCAACCTAATCATATTATAGATACAAAGGGGAGAAACTGCTTTTTCATTTTTTTAAGCATCCTAATCATTATTTGAGTTACTCTTTTTGGTTGACATGCGGTGAAGGTTTCATTTTTTTTTTTTTTTCATTTTTTGCTCTTTTTGCTTTTTCTTTTTTATTTATATAAAAAGTCAAAAAATGAAACAACAACCGAAGCAAAAAGCAAAAAACAAAAAACAAAATTCATAAAGCATCAAAGAAGTTATTTATAAGAAAAATCTAACTTTATAATTTTTCTTTCCGTTTCAAGCTCTATGTCTGTAGGATGATTTTTTTTTTTTTCCCAAAATGTCAAGATCTGTAAATTATTTCTAAGAATCCGAAACAAGCAATTACTGTTTCTTTTTGCGTAAATACATGATTGCTGAATCTTGAAACATTCGCCTTCAATCTATTGGAATTTTTTTTTTTTCTAGAGTCTTTAGTGAGATTTTTAGCAGTACAAGCAGAATAAATTATGGAGGTTTCTTTTGTTTATTAAGTTTTTGCTTTGACAGGCACAATCCCGTTTGTTTTTTATTTTGGTTTTTCCAAAATAGCATTTGATAAGGTTTTACTTTGAAAGCAATAATATAAACAACAATAAAAATAAAAATGGTGAAAATGGTTATGAAGTTGAAACACTCCGAAGTTATTTTTCCTTTTCCGTTTTCATTTTCTAGGACTTGAATACCCAATAAATATTTTTCAGAAACATACCTAACCACACACTCACACACACACACTTTCATTGCACACCTAAAACAAAATCATTGCCAAAACACTCCCAGCCAATCGTTTAGTTTTTTTTTTTTATTCATTTCAAACTCAAACTCACTAGTAAGTTTCATCTCCACCAACCTTATACTGTTTAAAAGAGTCGAGACATTAATGAATTTTATTAGAATAGGAATATTAAGGTTACTAGATTAACCATTTATGTTAGATATTTAACGAAAGTAGCTACTCGCTACCAAATATTAATGTTGAGATGAAAACAGACGGAAAGTTACTAAGTTACTATAAAACCAAAAACTAAAGTGTGCCCTATATTTCTAGAGAAAGCAAAAAATATATATATTAAAAGAAAAGAAAAACGTCTTATAAAAGAAAAATATAAAGCCTAAGAAATATAAAATAAACCAAAACGAAAATCTAATAAAAGAACAAAGAAGCAGTGGTTACATGTGTAGTATAGAGGTAATTATTCAATGTTCAAAAGCATCGAAAAGTAAGAAAGCGGCCTCGAACCACCGATCAGAGAGAAAACTGCCATCCATCATAATGTTTAGATATGAATCCTCCATCTCTAAGTTAAATAACAACAACAACAACAACAACAACAACAAGAAAAAAGTAATCTACAAGAAAAAGAATTTTTTTAAAATTCTGAAACCCTTTCTATATCGAGTTCTAAGCTGGTAAAATGATTCTTTTCTTGATCTTGTTTATCTTTATTTTTCATCAAAATATCACAATATTTTTCATTTTTTCCTTAAAAACTTGAAATAACAGGGTCGTTTGGCATTGTTTTCAAAATAGGTAAAAATATTTTTATTTTAAAAAATGAGAATTTTTTGATAATTGTACTGAGAGTATTTTTAAAAATTTTGCCTCGAAAGGTATGCAAAACATTTCAAAAAAATTTGAGAACAAAAACAAACGAAACCATTTTTGGCCTCTTTTTTGAGCAAGTGTGTAATTGTTCATTATTTTCCGCTTCAAGGCCTTGATTTGTGTGATGCCTATAGTTGTCACGATCACATATGGCATAATCCTATTTCTATTTCTAACACCTTAATATGTGTGACCCCGTCCTCACCACTTTACCATTGTAATTCTTTTTTTTTTTTTTTTTTTTCTTGCCGCACACTCAATGAACAAATTAAAATTAGATTCTTTGTTCCCAACAAAATATGGAAATCGCCAAATACTTCTCCACCAAACCAAGGCCCCTCTTTTTTACCTAAACTTGAAAATAAAAAATTCGAACTCTACACTTTATAACGGAGTTAAGAAAACAAAATTTTCAAATAGAGCCTATTCTTGGTCTCCATTTTGTAAAATCAATGAAAAAATTCAAGCTAAAAGTAAAAGTAACTCAGTCAAAGGTTATTTTTCAGTCACTTTCGATGATGTACCCTATATTAATTAAACAAGTTAGATTTAATTGGGTTGCATTACATATTACACTTCTTAGGTTATAATACGTTTAATGTAATGAATGAGCATGGGACGAGAATATTCTCCATTCAATTTGAATAGGACCCTTTATATTTACAATTAAGGGAAATAAATTGTGGCCGTCTCATCAGAAAAACCCTAGTTGGTGTAATATTTGGATCTGATGGAAGATGTACAGAAGATCTGAATACGTACAATTCAACATATTTTCCCTAGCCTAGCCAACTCATCCCTGCCAAATATAATTAAGAGTATGTCCTGCTTCTCGGGTATAATTGTAAAAATCGGTTGACCAGCCGGCCATGAAATTTGTTACCCTTCATATGTACGCCACACCTGAATATAGATTACTGTGCTGGCGAACTTCTGTTCCAACTTTAATATGAGTTGGAGAAAGAGACTAAAAGTTTTTCGCAAACTTTGTAATTTTATAATGGCCTGTTTTCTTTTTTCTTTATTTATTTATTTGAAATTAAGTTGTAGCTAAGGTCAAAAACAACATGTATAAGGGATATGCATGAGGAAGTTAAAACAATTCGAAGTATACTCTTCTCCTATGCACAAGGACGGAGCCAAAAAGAAATTTAGTCAAGAGCACAGAGACCCCAATTCAAGATGAAAACTAACGATGCAAGTCCAAGTAGCTAGAACTATTATGCTAAGCGAATTCTTTGTGCTGATCATAGTTATAAGTTTCGATCATAATGCAATTGGTAAGCTGATAAAAGTAGTTGGAAATTATAGTAAGCGAATTCTCCACGCTTATAGTCGGTAATATTCTCCATCAAGCCACCCGGTATTGGTTGGCTGATTATTGCACATTGCAGTTCTTCCATGTAAATTTCTGCAGAAGAGGAAAATAAAACCGGTAGTCTAATTAAGAGGGAGCTGTTACAAATTATGCTACCGTCCATGTACGGAAAGAAAAATGAAAAGATGAAAAGATGATTACGGTTTTCTCTCTCTTTTTAATGGTAGAATGTTTTCTTATTTTCTTTCTTTTTTTTAATCTTATCTTATCTAATTTTATTTTATTATATACAAAAGAGTCAATCGGTTCTTCTGTTTGTGCCTATGACGTCTCTTTTTTTGTTTTTCTTAACCAAAATTTTCCCCTTTTTTTCTTTCTTCCCCTTTACTTTTTTTGTCTCTTCTTTTTAATTTGCCTCTTTGATCTTTCGGGCTTTTTTTTTTTTTTTTTTACCTTTGTGTTTTATTTAGTTGCTTTCCTCAAATCTCTTACGTATTTTCAAATTCACTTCATTAAATTATTTTCTTATGTGTATTATCAAAAATGCTTTTTCCTTCTAATTTATCTCTATTTCATATATATTGTTTTATTAAGTGGGAGCTCCGGTTTCATTCCTAAATCTTTTTATTTAAGCTTTTATTCTTTTTGTTTTTTCATTTTGGTCCTCAAATATCTCCCTTCTCATTTTTTTACTCCTGCTATTTTCAACTACTATTTATCTTATACATGTCATTCCTCAAGTTTAAGTCCATGTAAATAATCTCTCTTACATTTGTCCTACTCATTTTTTATTCTCCCTTCTCGATTGCTATGTTCTCATAGTAACTCCTAATTAATTTTCTAATAAATGATTTTGCTAACTATTAATCAAAACACATGTTTAGATTGAAGTGTCATTTCGTTCTGTTTGTTTTTTTATTATTATTTTCAAATCTTATGCTCTCAAATCGACCTTATTAATTTTTTTTCCGGCAATAACCTCTTAGTAAATTTTAAAAGATATTTTAGATGTTCACATAAAAAAAGATATAAGAAATGTATGAGCAGGGCACGTGCTTCTAACTAGTTATTTAAAAAAAGGCCGAGGATTCTTATTAATTGAAAGTTGTGTAAGGGAACAACTAACTATTGATTCTAACGCCTTAGTAAAAGATTCGAGGTTTTGTTATAGTAGAGGCAAGAAATAAGTAATTAAATAAATCTACATAAAACATATATCTACAAATTTGTTCTTCAATGACACTTTTTCGATCATGGTTTTTGAGAAAACCGTCGTCCTCTAATGTTCTATTAAAAAGAAGGCTGACACAAATATTTTTGAAAATAGTCCCCGTATGTCAACTTTTTATAATATTTTATAAAAAGCATCATCAATTGTACATTTTTAAAAAAGGAAAAAAAACATGGCATGGAGTTTTTTCGCATTTTGAAAATCCATATGTGAACATTTGACGATATTTTATTCGAAAACCAAAATCAAATTAGCATTTTTGATAACTATTTGCAAAAAATTGTCATCAAATCCAAATACTTTAATGAACCACCTATAAATGTTGAAACCAACACACTAAGGAATGGGCAAATTTTTGATAAAAATGACAACCAATGTTACTATAAATTTGAGATTAGACAACACTTATTTTATAACATTTTACAAAAAAAAAAAAAAAAAAGTCTAATGTAGGTTAAAAAAAGGCAGCATAGAAATTTATGTGTTTTAGAAGTCCATAAGCGTGAATTAATGAAGCTTCAAAGAAAATTATCATTTATTATAAAAAAATTTCAAAAAATAATGTACTATGAAAAAGCAAATAGAGATTTTATGCTTCGAAATCTATACATATACATTAGAAATCTATACATATACATTAGACAACGATTTCTATGTAATGTAACACAACAGCAAAATGAGAGACTTTTTTTTCCATTCATACTATAAAAAAATAAAATTTATATCAAGTATTCTCTTCCATCTTCCTCTCTCTAATTTTTCCCTCAAATTCCATATATATCTCTCTCTCTCTCTCTCCCTCGCTCCCCACCCCCCACCCCCACCCCCCCCCCCCCCACCCCCTCGCGCCGCTTGCCTCCCAACTTTCTTACTAATTCCCTCCTCAATTCCATTCTCCTCGCTACCTTTAACCGTTGCCGCCATACCAACAATATGACCCCCGTGACCATGCCTGCTGTCACCACCGTGACCTCGTCACCATGTTCGCTGTGGCATGACCATGACCATCGAAATCGCCTTACTTACAAAATCCTTCAAGACTTTTTTTTCCTTGTAATTAAGTTTTTTTTTTTTTTTGAACTTATGAGTTTTCCTTCGTATTTAAAATATTTATTTTTAATTATATTTGTAGAGGAAGTTTGTTTACAGTTTAGGAATATTTGTTTTATGTATATGCTGATGATGATTATAAATGATGAGGGTTTGTGATATATTGCTTTGAAATTTGTTAATGTGTGTTGTTTGATTATATATAATAGATTTTTTTAATTTGTGAATAATATTTGAAGAAATTGTTGCTGGAGTTATAAAATTTTAAAAGCTTTTGGTCACAGAAGACATCCCCGAATACGTCCTTCATTTGCATATCAAGCGACGCTCATTTTCTAATTAAGCAAAAAAAAAAAAAAAAAATTGAAACACATGACTTTTTTGACCCATTTGAAAGAAAAAACATTAATTAGAGAATTATTATTAGAATTATGTCTGTCACATTAATAACTTAAATCTGAAGGTGAAATAAACAAGAATGGAGGTAAAAGTACTTGGCATTCTAATTATAATAAGAGAGTTTTTAGTGCTCATAATTGTAGGTAATATTCTCCATCGTAAAGCATCTCAACCCTATGGGTTAGTTGTTAATTATTGAAGTAGGTAGAACCTTATGTATGGTACGTACGCAGATATTCTCCATCATGATGCATTGCGATGACGGTATGTAGGTAGCACACTTTGCAAATGCTGCCTCCTCTTAATTAGACTACAAATTGAATCTTACATGTTCAAGTTAAAAAAAAATATTAATTACAAAAAAAAAAAAAATTTCTTAACTATAACCCTTGTAATACTATGCCTCCTGAATTTCAAAAAATTACATTTGTTCCCTCTTAAATTTCAAAACGTAACACTTATCATCCCCAATCTATGAAATATGAACAAGAAAACTCCATGTATTCTGATTCTGAGTATAAATGACACAATATTATACATAGAATGGGATTGTTGAATAGTATAGCAAATTTTTAGACGGTTATTTTACTCTGATATAATCACATAAAAATAAAAGAAAAGATTATTTGTTTTGAAATTTTTTTTGAGGTTTTTAAGGGGTGCTTAAAAGGGTAGTAAAAACTATTTTTACTGCAGTATTTAAGAGCTTTATACTGTAGTAATTTTTTTTATTGTTACTATAACATGTAAAAAATTTACACTGTTTATAACTAAAAAAATAGTAAAAATTACTTTTGTCGAACATAAGGTTAGTTTATATTTTTAACAATTAAATTTTCAAAATTATTCTCCGTCGTAAAAGCATTTCAACCCTATGGGTTAGTTGATTAATTATTGAAGTAGGTAGAACCTTATGTATGGTACGTTCGCAGATATTCTCCATCATGATGCATTGCGATGACGGTAGCACAGTTTGCAAATGCAGTTTAATTAGACTGCACGTTGAATCTTACACGTTCTAGTAAAAAAAAAAAAGATTAATTACAAAAAAAATTTCTCTTCACTGTAACCCTTGTAATATTATACTTCTTAAACTTCAAAACGTAATATTTATTTCTTTGTAAATTTCAAAACGTAACACTTGTCGTCCTCGATCTATGAAATATTAACAAAAAAACTCCATGCATTATAATTCTAAGCATACATGACACAATATTATACATATAATGGGATTGTTGAACAGTTTAGCAAATCTTTAGAATGTTAACTTACTCTGATATAATCACATGAAAGTAAAAGAAGAGTTTATTTGTTTTAAATTTTTTTTTGAGGTTTATTAGTTTATATTTTTAACAATTAAAATTTCACATTATGTATATCAACTTTTTTTATTCAAATTAGCTTTAAACATGATAAAGTTATCAAAAATACCCTTATATTATGTACCAAATCTTAATTATGTACTAAGATTTATTAAAAGTTCTAACAAAATAAGCTTTTTTGTTAATATTTCATTGTTCGGAGAGAACGCCTGTTACGTTTGTCTCGAGGGGCATAGTATTACATAGCCTATAATTAAGAAAAAAAATTTGTAATTAATCTAAATAATAATAATACTATATTATATACCTTTCAGTTTTTAATTATTTATTCAATTTGTTTTTTTCTTTTATTTTGAAAATTATAAAGTTATTGTTTGAATTTAGTAAAATGATTTCAATTTAATCTCTCATGCACTTTATCCATTGAAAAAGTAACATTGACACGACATATCTATGAACAAACAATTTATAAAATTATTTATAAATTTAAGTTTATGTTTTTGGATGTTAAACATTTTATAAACTTTTTTCTCAAGTAAAAATATTTTGCAAAATAAATTTAGTTTAATTAAGAGTATTTATCTTTTTCTTTTTTGTTTGGTTAGCGGTATTCGTTGCCCTTGCTGCACTAATTAATACAAATACGAAGTCCTTTACTAGTTCGTTTCTAATTCCTAAGATAATACTATCCCCGTTAAATTTTTTTTAAGAATGTATTACTTGGGGAATTTTTGACACACCATATTGTGTTGTATTATATTGTATTACATTATATTTTTTATATATAATACAATACAATGTAATGCAATATAATATAATACAAAACATTATGTCAAACATGTAGGGAAGAAAAATAACATTAAGTTGCTCTATAACATTAAATGGTATATTACTTTTCGAATGAAGAATAAAACGCTCGTAAAAATGCTGTCTTTGTTATCAAGTATGCTTTTTTGTAAAAATCGAGAGGACACTTGTTCAAAGAACAAGGTAACATCTAAAAACAATTTGAAACATATATAGTCAGTAGCACTACTCTGATATCAAAATAAAAGGTACAAGATAAAAATTTGGAGCGGGTACATGAAGAAAAGCTGTTATATAGTTAGAAAAATGATGATATATGGAGTGCAATATGGATGCATTTTTGGCTGAATTACCAGAATATTATTTTTAAAAGAGTGGCATTCAGATATTCGTTTTCACGGAAAGGTTTGAGCTTAAATTACACACAAAAGTGTTTCCTGTGAATAATTAAACTATACGGCTAGTACAGCCTAAATAATACTCAATGTTGCGCCTCTTAATTTCTATATAAATCTGTTCCTCATGCATTAAGAAATGTTCATATGTAAGTCCTTTATAACAATTTATATCAGAGAGAAAACATGTAAGTTCAGTACATTAAAAGTTAATTAGCAACTCAAAAATTTAAAAAAGTTTGGGTTATTAACATCAATAGTCTCTAATCTTTAGGATCTTTCTCATTTTACTTTTTAAACTTTAAAAAACATCATTTTACTTCTTGAAAATCTAAATTCTTCATTGTATTTTTGAATTTTAAAAATCACTACTTTATTCTCTAAACTTTCGATAGATGAAATTAAACCCACTTAATTCGCAAATGGATAAACTGTAATGGCAAAAAAGAAGGTTTTATCTATAATTCAATAATATTACCTTATCTTTGAATGAAAATCAAAAATTCAAGAGAAAAGTGAAGAATTTTAAAAGTTCAAAGAACAAACTGGTGATTTTTAAAGTTCAAAGGGCAAATAAATAAGGAGCTTTGAGTACTTAGGAGATAAAATGGTGAGTTTTTAAATTTAAGAGATAAAGTGAAAGAGATCCTAAAACTTTATTGGTGTTAATAACCCAAAAAGTTTTTAAGTGCTTGCGTTACAAAATTTGACTTAAAACCTCTCACGGCCTCTACTTGAGTGTATACTCAGGTATTATTAGGGGACCACCTTTACGGTTAAAAAGGAGCTCTATTGTATATTCGACTGGTTTACACTTTGTTTTTGATAGGGTCAAAACCCCGTCGGGTGAAGAAGACCTTTTCGTTAAAAAAACCCCTCATTGTCGTTATTTACTTCTATTTATGTCACATTGAAATCAGAGACTTGCCCATGCGTAACACAAGTCTTGCAGTCTCATGAAATACACGAGCAAGTACTCTAGGTGACAATCATACCTTCAAATGAATTAGTGCTGATCTATGAACAAGATGCATATGAGAATTCACAAAGTAAATGGATTTAAATTTTCGAAGTTACCATAAGTATTCCTAAAGAATTAGGTTTTACTTTTTTTTTCTGTAGCATTGATACTTTGCATGACTGACTTTTTTTCCATTACAAGCAAGAGTTTTTTTTGTTTTTTTTTTGGTTTGTGTTCATATAAAAAAAAAAAAAAGCTTAAGTAGGGACACATTTGAGAACAATTAATTTAATGAGGCATTCAAAAAAGTTTTTTCTAGATCAAATTAGATTTAGTGGAGACATATTTAAAACTTTTGTTATTTAGGGATGCCTTAAAAAAAATGAAGAATGGATATTAAAAAAATAAATCGATGGAAGGTAAGAGCAAAAACATTAAAAACAAAAAAAGTAAATGAAAGAGACATATAGATTTATAGTGGTTTACTTTTTTAGTGGGAAAATTATCTCCTCTATAGAGTCTTGAGGTTTCAATATGGGGATGTAAAAGTATAATTACAAAGAAGATTAAGAATGAGAAAGAGAGTAGGGAATTGTAGAGTAATATGCATATAATATGAAATAGGCGACCATGCGTAGAGTTTCACAATTCGTTGTTGCATTCCGATATTTTTAGGGCAATATTTGCCCCTTTCTATATTTATTTTTAAGTAGATTATGTCTGAAGGAAAAATAGAAGTTTCCATATTCAGCTTGCAACGGACTTATGTTATTGCTTGTTCACATATTTGATTAACGTAGCATTCTCTTCAGGCCACATTTAAGGCCGGCCCTTATTTTCTAATTTGGTGGATTAATGGGTGTACATCGATTATTAACTGATGGTTTTGGTTGATTACAAGAGTAATCAGTCAGTAAATGATCGATTTTCTATGGTTGGTTCTCGGTTGATTATACATATTGTAAATTTTTTTTTTCATAAACTTGAACTAATTTTGTAGTTAAATTCAAAACTAATATATTTAAAAAACAATGATATTAAAAAAAAATTAAGGCCCAACCTTAAAAAAGGTGTTTTAAGCTTTACAAACATAAATTAATACTAAATATTAGGTGAATAAAAAGCATTAGGCTTGGGTGCTTTTATCTTGTGTGAGAAAGTAAGATGCCAGTGCCTTTTCCATGTACGACACTTCAAAGTTCTTATTTTGAAATTTTACAAGAAACCAGCATAATAAGTATTAACAGAACAAAAGGAAAACAATGAGCTTTCTTTTTCTAGCAGTTAGGAGTCACCTTTCTTGTGCTCAAGTTGAGGGTTGGAGTCTGCCTAGATGTAAAAGATCTATATATATATATATATATATATATATATATATTATTATTGATGGTGATCGGATCAATTCGATTAATCAACTACCTCAGCCAACTAGAATCGAAACCAAACAGAAATGGGTAAGATCTCTTAAAAACTATTTTTCAGTTTTCAACTAGTCGGTTGTTTTAGTTTTTCGGTTTTTTGAACATTCCTGGTTGGATTTATTCTTCGCTCTTCTAGAAGACTTGCCTCCTTCAGTCATCTGAGTTGGGCCTTGCAATGCTTTAGTTGATCTAAGCTCTTCAGTCTATATGGTTCTCCAATGGACTTCGATTGGCTAGTCGAGTAATGGTCTCTAGTCGATCTTAACGGCGGAGACATTTTTTGATTGATTTTGGCTGAATTGAAGAGCAGGTCTTTGTTCAAGCTATTCAATGATCACAATCATCATTATTCTCTATATGAAACCACTGTCTTCCTCACCTAGTCGTCAACACCGAATGAACGTATGTGTGGGTGCAATAGGAATTTAGGGTTTCTAAGATCACTCTAATAAGAACTCTTCTTTTCTCTCTTTTTCTCTCTAGACATCTACACTAGGATGTCTAATATAGTTTTCGTAGTCTCTCGAAGACTCTTAATTGTGTCTCTAATGAATAGAGGAGGCCTCTATTTATATTGAATGGGAAAGCCAATTAATTTTGAAAGCTTCCTTTATTTTAATTTTAAATATCAAATATTTAATTAAATTAAAACATTTTCTCCCTTTTCGTATATGTTGTAGGAACAACTACAATATCTGTTGTTCCCTAATCTTATTTATTTCTACATTTAAGTTTCCAAATTTAGATTAAATCATATTTATTCAAAAATTAGAAAGGTCTAAATATAGAAACTTAGTAAACAATCTTTGGACTGCATATAAAACTTTTTTCCCTATGTCTATGAGTGCCACACATACTGTGTGGGACCCACTGTGTGTTTCTAATATTAATTATTATTTATTATTATTAAATAATCATATTATTTAGTAATTATAAATTAATTCATAATTAATTATTTCGAGATATTAATTTTAAATTTCATAATTCTAATTCAATTAATTAAACCAATAAAGCACTTGTCCAAACAATGTTTATAAGGATGACAAGGGACTAATTGATCCATAACTTAAAGCTCTAATAAAACCAATATATTAATTATACTTTTTAATTAATATGTTACTCTTTTATTAATTTTGATGTGAGTCTACTAAGTGCTTGGAATTACACTATTGAAATTATAGACATAATTAGTCATTTCTTAGAGTCGTTCATTTGATATAGCCATTACATATAAATTGATCGTCCGTAAATAATTTATAATTAGAGCTAAGTAAAATTCATTAACCTTTCTAATTACTTTTTTATCCTTAGTGCTATTGATTCTATAATGAATAATAAATTTATCAACTTAATCAAGAATTGAGCGCTCATATTATATAAGACCTGAATCAATACTTAAGAAAATTATTTATCTACTTTTCATTAGAGAATAAATGGATTCTATCTTGTAATATTAACATTCTCGACTACTTATTTCATTATGCCTCTAAAATATAAGGGATTAGATTGGATTCTCAAATCCGTATTGAAAAAATTAAAAGACATAATTTCATAAATAAGATTTTGCTAATAACTTAGGATTAAGATTATCTTAAATATAAGCATCAATCGATGTGATTAGAACTTGCTATATTTAACATATATTATTAGTTGTTCATATCACATCACTGTCTTACATAATCTCATTATGTACAATGCACTTATTTAATGACTCATAACATTAAAGGTTTAAATAAGATCGTTCTATTTTTAATGGGAATAACCTGCACTAGTAACACTCAATTAAAGATTTCATGCTTTAATTGAATAATTATAATAACTAATTACATATTACAGACCATTTTAATTATCATCTTCTTGTATATAACACTTCTATATAAAACTTAAGGTTGCATAGATAATTATGAAATTCTAATGATATTCATAAAGAATTTAAAATAAATGCATACAAATATAATAACTAATTTAAATTCTTTATTTATCAATATGTCCTTTACAAAGTATTATATGCTTTAAGAGCACCTATCTTAATAGAAACATGTACAATGAGATCAGATGAGGTAGAAAATCTTTCCTCGACACATTTCCTTCTAGAAATAGGTGGACAAACAAATGTTGAAAAAATAGTACGCAACAGAAATTTTAAAATTTTTAAATCAGAGAATTTTACAAAACACAAGTTTGACAAGCTATATGCATAAATTAACCAGATCTTACTAGCCTTTGAATGCTGAAAAACTCCTTCAATCTATGAAGAGAAGAGCATTCCAAAAGAGCCATAACCAACTGGTCTTCGTTGCTATTCTCTATCCATGATTGGTATATGTGTGGGCACACCTCGTACAGCTCTTCCCTGGTGACTCTCTTTCCAACCAATTGAGAAAACCTAAAACTAGTGTTCGTGATTCATGAAAAATAGCTCTTCAGGGAGTTTCAGAGACTCACAGACTAGAGTGTTCACTCTTAATTTCTCATTTGATCTAAATAACATAAAAAACTCACTCCTTATTTATACAGGTCGTCCCCAAGGTTGTTTATTATAGATAAGGCCTCAAAAATTTGAATCTAGATCAATAACTGATAAAATCGCATCTGAAACATGTGATCAAAAAATCATTAGATCAGTAGGCCAAACTAACAAATCAGCCTACCGAACTTACGATAAATGATCCTTGTGAATCTTTTATTTTCCACCAGAGATTCTTTAGATAAAGCCTTAGTTTTAATTCAAATAATCCAATTGAGAAGTTATCTAATTAAAATAACCATATCTAGATAATCTCTGGGAAAATAAATATTTTGGATAATTGAACGAGTTTATCTTGAATTAATTTATAAAATTAATTCAATTAATAAATAGGCATGAATTATCTGATCTTATCAAATTTTAACCAATTTATTGAAAAAGTACGTCATATCGTTACAGGATTTATTATGAGCTGACCAAGGAGACCTGATGGACCTATATACTTCAAGCTCCTGATAATTATAAAAGCCAATATTTCATATATATGTTTTATAATTATCAACTCTAACGCTACTCCACTAAAAGGTTAAAGCTGCACTCTCAAACTGTTAGACATGTATGCCCTAAGGAGTAAAAATGTAATATGTTTTTGGAGACATTTTTATCAATAAAGAATTCATTTATTATTTTATACCAAATTCTTGTCCTCTTTATGTTCATATTTGTTGAATGTATGATAAGCAAACAATAGTCTGAGGCTATCAATCTAAACGTTTAAGAATTAGGCATATGATGGACAGATTATGCGGAAGACACAATTCTTAAGGTGACAGTCTCATATAAGATTTGCAATCGAGGGAATAAAGTTGGACGCTTTATTCATGTAAAGATTGTTATATTGTCTATATCCCTGTTGGGAGATGGTTTGTCTTGACCATTAGAGGTGGACTCCGTGAATAGAAACATTGGCACATTATCATAGGTGACCATGTGTTGGATCGGGATATAAAGTGAATTGATTTGGATTAATAATTCTGTCTTAGCAAATCGTGGACTCCGCGAATAGAAACATTGGCACATTGTCATAAGTGACTATATATTGAATCGGGACATAAAGTGAATTGATTTAGATTAATAATTCTGTCTTGGCAAATCGATTCACATTAGATAATCATTTGTATTATATCTTAATCCTAAGATGAATAGTGGGCCCGTTGTCTTGACTTGTGTCTTTTGATGTACCAAAGGGTGACACCCATATTTTAATAGTGATATGCATGCCGGTATGTTGGAGGCATGATTCTTGATAACGTAGACCTGTTATTCATAGATATGGAATTCATAGCTCCTCTTTAGGAGTAGTGATATCCTCTCATATGCGTTATCCTATAATTAAAAAACTAGAGCGCTCAACCATTTCGATATATAGGTGTAACCGAATGGTATACTGTCTTTGGATAGTAAGTTTTCCAATGGTGAGATAATAGAACATAAGATAAAAATAATCGGAAAGGTAAGACAGAACTTGTTCTTAAGCTGATTATGGATAATCCTATAGGGATATGATACACTATGATATGTCATAGAGACTTAACTATACGGGCTTCGTAATTCTATAGAGTTCGAGAGTGTAGCTCCAAGCTTTTAGTGGAGTAGTGTTGGAGTTGATAATTATGAAATGTATATATGAGATATTGGGTTTCATAATTATCGAGAGCTTAAACTATATAGGTTCATTTGGTCCCCTTTGCTAGCTCACAAAATCCTGTAACGATACGACGTGCTTTTCCAATAATTGATAACTTATGTCAGATTTATTAGATTGGTTGAAATTTGAAAGAATCAAATAATTCATGTCTGTTTATCAGTTGAATTAATTTTGTGACAAAATTAATTTAAGATAAACTTGTTGAATTATTAGGATCGGATAATTCTTGTCTGTTTATCAGTTGATCTAATTTTGGATAAATTAAACAAGATAAACTTGTAGAATTATTAGAAATCTATTTATTATCCTATAGATTATCTTGATAAAATTGTTTTAATTAGATAACTTCTCTATTGGGTTATTTGAATTAAAACTGAGGCTTTATCTTATAGAATCTCAGGTGAAAAATAAAAGATTTGCTGAGATTTTTTTCAACAGTTTTGCATGCCAATCCTTAAGTTCGGCCTGCCGATGAGGCAAGTTCGACCTGCCTATGCGTGAAATAAAAATCACGCGTTTTTATGTAGATTTCATCCGATATTGATCCGAATTTGATTTTGATTTGAATTTTTGAGACCTTATCTGATTAGGACTGACCCTAGACCCAACCTCTATAAATAAGGGGTGAGTCTCATAACTTATTTAGATTATTGAGAGATTAAGAGTGATACTCTATTGATAAGAATCTAAAAACTCCCTGAGAGCTCTTGTTCACAAATCACGAACACTAGCTTGGGGTTCTCTCAATTGGTTAGAAAGAGAGGCACCTGGTGGAAAAGCTATACGTGTGAGCCCACACTCACTCCGATCATGGATAGAGAATAGCAAAGAAGGCTAGTTGGTTGAGGTTCTTCTGGAACGTTACTTCGCTTCACTAATTGTAGGAGCTTTTCGTCACACAAATGTTAGTAGGATCTGATTAATTTATGCATATAGCATGTCAAACTTGTGTTTTGGAAAATACTCTGATATAAATTTTTTAAAATTTCACTGCGTACTATTTTTTCAACACTCTCAAACTATATAAAATTACGAAGCTCAAATAGCTAAGTATCCATGACATATCATAATGCATTGTATCCCTACAGGATATCCATAATCGACTTAAGGATTAATTCTGTCTTACCTTCCCGATTATTTTTCTCTAACATTTCATTATTTCACTATTAGAAAACTTACCATCCAAAGGCAGTATACCACTCAGTTACACCTATGTATCCAAATGGTTGAGCACTATAATTTTTCAATTACAGGATAACGCACATAAGAGGATATTGTCGACTCCTAAGGAGGAGCTATGGATTTGAATCTATGAATAATAGGTCAACGCTATCAAAAGTCATGTCTCCAACATACCGACATGCATACCAACATAAAATATGGATGTCACTCTTTGGTACATCAAAAGACATAAGTCAAGACAATGGGCCCATTATTTATTTTAGGATTAAGATACAACACATATGACTATTTAAAGTGAATTGATTTACCAAAACAAAATTATTAATCCAAATCAATTCCACTTTATGTCTCGATCCAATACATCGCCACCTATGACAATGCATTAATGTTTCTTTTCATGGAGTCCACCTTTGATGGCCAAGACAAACCATCTCCTATTATGGATATAGACGATATAACAATCTTTGCATGAATAAAGCACCCAACTTTGTTCTTGCGATTGCAGATCTTATGATTTAGACTATCACCTTTAGAATTATGTCTTCCACATAATCTATCCATCATATGCTTGATTCTAAATGTTTAGACCGACAGTCTCAGACTTTTGTTTGCTTATCATACGTCCAACAAATATGAATGTAAAAAGGACAACAATTTGGTATATGAATAATAAAGAAATTCTTTATTGATAAAAATGTCTCTAAAAACATATTACATTTTTACTTCTTAGAGCATGCATGTCTAACAATCTCTCACTTGCACTAAGTGAATAAATATGACATATCCCACATCCCTATGGCTTCCACATGCCTCTCGAAAACTCTCACAATTAATGTCTTTATGAATGGATCAGCTAAATTGTCCTCGGATGTGATTTTGCATACAGCAACATGCCCTCCCTCAGCGAAGTCCTTTATTAGATGATACTTTTTATGAATATGCTTACTCTTCTTATGAAATTTTGGTTCCTTAGCGTTAGTTATCGTTGCAATGTTATCAGAATACAACGATACTACCTTATTCATACCAGGTATTACCTTAAGACCCCTAAAGAACATGCGGAGCTACACTGCTTCTTTCAAAGCATCACTTGCTGCCACACATTTAGCCTCCATCCTTGAATCCGATGTGCAATCTTGCTTGACACTTCTTAAAACAATGATACCGCCACCCAGAGTAAACACAAAACCAGAAGTCAATTTCTTTAAATCTAGACAAGATTGAAAATCTGAATTAGTATATCCTAGAGGTGTTAAATCCTCACCCAAATATACAAGCATATACCTCGAGTCCTTCTAAGGTACTTGAAAATATGTTTGACCGCAACCCAGTGGTTGGGTCTTGGATCTGACTGAAATCGACTTATTATCCTGACTACATAACTAATATCCAGTCGTGTGCAAAGCATGGCATGCATGAGACTATTCACTACCGAAGCATAAGGCACCTTCTTCATGTATTCTCTTTCTTCATCAAACTTTGGTAAGTCTTTATTAGAAAGAGTAATTCCAAACCTAAATGGTTGCCTACCTTTCTTGGAATCCTGCATTACAAACCTTTTAAGAATTTTATCTATGTAGTTTACTTGGGACAAAGCTATCATTTTGTTCTTCCTATCCCAAAAGATTTGCATATTGAGAACATAATTAGCTTCACACAAGTTTTTCATTTCAAATTGCTTGGTCAGCCATAATTTGACCAATGACAATGCCCACACGTCATTGCCAATTAGCAGATTGTCATCTATATAAAGCATTAGAAAAACTACCTTCCCATCCTTAATGTGTTTGCAAACACATGGTTTGTCCATATTTTGTTCAATCCTATAAGTCTTGATCACTTGATCCAATCTTATGTTTTAAGAATGGGAAGCTTGCTTAAGTCCATAAATTGACTTCAGTAACTTACAAACCTTACCCTTCTAACCTTTAGTCTTGAACCTATCTAGTTGTACCATATATATGGACTCATAAAGATAGCCATTCAAAAAAGCCGTCTTAATATTCATTTGCCAAATATCGTAGTCAAGAGCAGTGGCTATGGATAAGAGAATGCAGATGGACTTAAGCATGACTACAGGTGAAAAGGTCCCTCATAATTGATTCATTCCTTTTGTGTGTATCCTTTAGATACTAGTCTAGCCTTATAGGTTTTGACTTTTCCATTTGCTCCTCTCTTTCTCTTATAGATCCACTTATAGCCTATGGGTTTTCCCTTTGGGAAGATCCACAAGTTCCTAGTCCCGATTAGTCTGTATAGACTTATTCCAATGGTATCTATCTAGAGTTTTGAATCAACATCCTTCATAGCCTTTTTGTAAGTGTAAGGATCCTTGTCATATTCATCCGGTTCAACCAAAAAGGTTTCACCATTGAACATATACGTCTTAGGTTGAAGCTCAATCCGCCCACTACACCAAAGCCCCTTAAGTTGTTATTCGATTGGATTTTCTACACTGATCGAAACTGTTTCATTTGGAACCTCTGGAGTGATAGAATCACTCACCAACTCCTCAAGTACCACTTTACTTCAAGGCTTAAAGTCATTCATGTAACTTTCCTCAAGGAAAGTTAGATTTGTTGAAACCATGACTTTATTTTCCTTTGGATTATAGAATGACCCACTTTAGTCCCTTTTGGATATCCTACAAACACACAAACTTCCAAACGTCTTTAGAACTTATTCGCTTTCTTAAACAGGATATGAGTCGAACATCCCTACATGCAAATATAGTTTAAGAATGTCTTCTTCCCCATCCATAACTCATAAGGAGCTTTAGGAACTGATTTTGAAGGCACATTGTTTAAAAGATAACATGCAATTTGTAGTACATATCCCCAAAAGGATAAGGGCAATAATGAATAACTAATCACGGCCTAATCATGTGCAACAAAGTCCTATTTCTTCTCTTAACCTCACCTACGGAGTGCCCAGTGTAGTCAAATAGGATAGAATCCCATTTTCTAATAAATGTTCCAAGAACTTATCAAAAAGGTATTCACCACCTCAATTAGATCAAAGTAGCTTTATAGGTTTACCTAATTGCTTTTCCATTTCAGCCTAAAACTCCCAGAACTTATCTTAAGTTTCATTTTTATGACGCATTAGGTAGACATACCTATACCTTGAGTAACCATCAAAAAAAGTGATGAAGTACTTATACACTCTTTATGCCAAGATGTTCATAGGACCGCAAATATCATTATGTACAAGTTCTAGAACCCCTTTAGCCTTATTGCCCTTAGACCCAAATGGTCTTTTGGTCATTTTACCCTCTAAACAAGATTCACATTGTGGTATAGATTTCACCTTTAAGTGACTTAAAGGTCTATCCTTTACCAACCTTTGAATCCTATTCAGGTTAATATGACCTAGTCGCAAATGCCAAAGATAAGTCTTATTAGAGTGAGAAGTCTTGAGTCTTTTAAAGTTATCATCATTAATCTCAATGTTAAGCAGTAAGTCTATCTTAGGTTTGATAAAATATAGATTGTTTTACATCCATCCATCATAGATAAAAGATTTGTCTTTACGAATCCCTACTTTATTATTAAAACAAGATACATAAGAGTTTTTAAATAAACAAGCTACAAAAATTAAATTTCTTTTAAGTTTAGGAACATAAAAACAATCTCACAAAACTAAATTCCTATAATTATCAAAATAGTGATAGACGTCTCCCACTACTTCAGCCAACGCCAAGGATTGATCACCCTTTTGAAGCGTGAAATCTTCATGTAGCAAACTTCTTATTTCTTTGAACCTCTACAAAGAAACACAAATATGATTAGTTGCCCTAGAAACTATGACCCAAGTGTCATTGGATTCCTCAACCAAACAAGTTTCAATAATAAGAAGGTCACACCTACCTCCTCGGGGAAGGGAAGTCCTTGTAATTCTTTTTAATGTGTCCGATCTTCTCGTAGAAAAAGCACTTTAGCTTCTTCGAGTTCTTTTCTTTCTTCTTTTTGTTCTTGCTATTTGCAAGAATAGAAGATTTTCTGTTCTTAAGCTGTTGCTTTTTTCCATTCCTAGGGTTAGGATTGGAACCATATGCCTGCCAATTTGGCCTCACCACCAGCAGGAATTTCCTTGATTAGGTTTTTGAACATCTGTAACTACTTCATCAGCTCAGTCAAGGTCATATCCCATCTATTGCTTAAATTAAATGGAGCTCTAAATGGGATAAACTCCTTAGATAGAGTTTCAAAGACCATAGTCTTTTGTGTTTCAACATCTATGTAAGCTCCATTAGTTTGAGCCTCAGTAAGGTAACACATAACCAACATCATATGCTCCTTCACAGGAGTCCCTAGTCATTGTTTGTAGTTTAAGAGTTTCCAAAGTGCCCCTTGTTGTTTTGTTATAGCCTCGCCTTTAAACATGTCTTCAAGATTATCCAAGATCTGCTTCGTAGTCTCATAATCTTCATGTTGAGCCTGCAGTACATTATTCATGCTTGCTATAACATAATAGTGGGCCTAATTATTAGCATCTTTCTAATGATCATACGCTTGGTTTTGCTCATTATTGGAATCTCTCGTAGGCTCAGGAGGACATAGAGTTGTCAGCACAAATTTCAGTTTCTCATAAGATAGAATGATATTCAGGTTCCGTTTTCAATCATTAAAATTCTCTCCAATTAATTGGTTTATAGAGTATCAAAGATAAAGTGTTTTTAGACATCTACAACAAAGAATCATATACCAAACATAAGCAAACATACCACAATAAGTTAGTAAGATAACACAATCAAGTAAACATACAATGTGTTATGTGTCAAAACCTTGAAAATATCACAACCTTACAATGATAATTCCCAACTCATAATTCAACAAGCCGTCTAGGGGAGACTTGCCAAATTTAATTAGGAACATAGATCCCCTCCTGATTAATATATGCCATCTAGGACTCGTCTGATCCAACATTTATTAATAATCGTTTCTTTAGCCATCAATTTTATTAACAAAGTTTGTAGGGAGTTTAATAATAAAAATAACATGAGTGTATAACCATCATTTCAATATTTTATCTATGAGATATTATCACCACCTAGGAGTGTGCAATGATAAATTATGCTAAAATACCTTATCCTTTTGGAGATACAACCTGGTATATAATGAGTCCTTTCCTACGGGTCGAAACCACCACGTGCTACCTATGGACCAATGATGGAAGCCATAGGTCTTTTCTTTGAAAACCTTCTCCCACACAATATTTTGAAATTAAGGTTTTATTTTCAAAAATATGCATGAACAATTTTAATGAGAGGCACTCTCTATTCTATATGACATGTTATCAACATAAATGGCAAATCATATTATTATGCAGACAAGCAAAGTAATATGCAAAGTTTCAAGCAAAATAATAATAAATAACCGTAATATTATGGTTCTATCCTAGAGAAAAGAAATTGAATATTATAAGAGATTAATCGAAATATATTATCGATTCTTCATTCTTGAATCTTTAAGTTGTATCCTTCTTGATGTTGTATCCATTTTTAAGTCTTCAATCCCGCTTAGATCAAATACTTCATATTTTCGTTCACATCCAAATTCAATGTTTCTCTGAATTGTCCTAAAAATAAAATAAAAAATACATCCAAAAACACACCTTTTTTGAAAAACAATAGCTCTTTACTGGCATGCCGATTTATGTGATCGGCCTATCGGTCACAAGCCTTCAGCCTGCCAAACTTGACAGTTCGGCCTGCCGTTAGAGCTGGCTGAAATCAGCCCTGCAGACGGCCTGTCAAACTATAGGTTTGGTCTACCGGTCTACAACCATCGGTCTACCTAACTTAAGGGTTTGGCTTGCCGACTGAGCATATGTCACATTTTTCCAAAAAAAAATTTTTGCATAATTTTCAATCTTATTTTCAATAATTCAAAAGCATAAAAATTTACAGACTCAAGAAATACCTTTGGAATCTCTTTCATCTCCATCTTCTAAATCTGTCTTTACTCCGAATAATCATTTAAATACAAAATTGTTACAAATTTAAAATTAAATAATAATTCTTAAATGGTTGTGATAGACCACCATCTAATTACATGAAAAACCTAGATACACATTCTAACTTCTAAGGAACCATAACTGGTACAAATTAATTAATTAATAAATAATTACATAATAATTTAATCAACCATAATTAATTAATAAACATTTACTACATGACAACATATATAAATATATAAAACCCTAGAATGCCAACACTCTAAAAATTAAATTCAAGCATGGGAGAGATCAAGATCACATAATTTATGCGTATAGCATTATCACAAACTCGTAAATTTATGTAAAAACCTTGGCTCTAATACCAATTGTTGAAAAAATAGTACACAGCAAAAATTTTAAAATTTTTAAATTAGAATATTTTTCAAAACACAAGTTTGACACGCTATATGCATAAATTAACCAGATCTTACAAACCTTTGAATGCCAAAGAGCTCTTGCAATCTATGAAAATAAGAACGTTCTAGTGGAGCCTCAATCAACTAGTCTTCTTTGCTATTTACTATTTATGATTGGTATGTGTGCGGGCATACCTCGTATAGCTCTTCTCTAGTGTATCTTCTTCCAACCAATTGAGAAAACTTAGAACTAGTCTTCGTGATTTGTGAATAATAGCTCTTCAAGGAATTTAAAAGACTCATAGACTAGAGTGCTCACTCTTAATTTCTCAACTGATCTAAATAACATAGAAAACTCACTCCCTATTTATAGAGGTTATCCCTAAGGTTGGTTATTATTTGCTAAGGCCTCAAAAATTTGAATCTGGATCAATATCTGATAAAATCACATCTAAAACCTACAATAAAAAAATTGTTAGATTGGCAAGCCAAACTAACGAATCAGCTTGTCGAACTTGCTCCGTCGGCAAGACAAAGTAACTGATCAGCCTACCAAACTTACGATAAATAATCCCTATGAATCTTTTATTTTCCACCTGAGATTCTTTAGATAAAGCCTCAATTTTAATTTAAATAACCCAATAGAAAAGTTATCTGATTTAAACAACCATATCTAGATAATCTCTAGGAAAATAAATATTCTGAATAATTCAACAAGTTTATCTTCAATTAATTTACAAAATTAATTCAACCAATAAATAGACATGATTTAACTGATCTTATCAAATTTTAGCCAATTTAATAATTTAACATAAGTCATCAATTTCTTAGAAAAGCACGCCTATCGTTACAGGATTTATTATGAGCTAGCAAAGGGGACCTAATGGACCTATATAGTTCAAGCTCTCAATAATTATAAGACACAATATCCCAGATATATGTTTCATAATTATCAACTCTAACGCTACTCCACTAAAAGCTTAGAGTTGTACTCGCCAACTATATAAAATTACGAAGCCCAAATAGCTAAGTCTCCATGACATATCATAATGTGTCATATCCCCATAGGATATCCATAATCAGCTTAAGGATAAATTCTGTCTTACCTTCCTAATTATTTTTCTCTTACATTCCATGCTCTCACAATTGGAAAACTTACCATCCAAAGACAATATACCACTTGGTTACATCTATGTATCTAAATGGTTAAGTGCTCTAATTTTTCAATTACAAGATAACGTATATAAGAAGATATCGTCGACTCCTAAAGAGGAGCTATGGATTTTGTATCTATGAATAACAGATCTATGCGATTAAGAGTCATGTCTCTAACGTATCGGTATACATACCAACATAAAATGTGGATGTGACCCTTTGGTACATCAAAAGACATAAGTCAAGACAATGGGCCCATTATTTATTTCAAGATTAAAATACAATACATATGACTGTCTAAAGTAAATTGATTTGCCAAGACGAAATTATTAATCTAAATCAATTCCATTTTATGACCCGATCCAATACATCGTCACTTATGACAATGCACCAATGTTTCCATTCATAGAGTCCACCTCCGATGGCCAAGACAAACCATCTCCTATGAAGGATATAGAAACATAACAATCTTTGCATGAATAAAGCGTCCAACTTTATTCTCTCGATTGCATATCTTAATATTTAGACCATCACCTTTAGAATTATGTCTTCTGCATAATCTGCCCATCATATGCCTGATGCTAAAGGTTTAGATCGACAGTCTTAGACTTTTGTTTGCTTATCATACGTCCAATAAATATGAATGTAAAGAGGACAACAATTTGGCATATGAAGAATAAATAAATTCTTTATTGATATAAAGGTCTCCAAAAATATATTATATTTTTACACCTTAGGGCATACATGTCTAACAACAAATACTAGTGGTATTGCTTTTTCAAATAAATGAAATAAATTTTAGAGGGCAGTGTGATTAATCTAAGGGACAAGTGGTAGATAGGAGGTCAAAAGTTTTAGTTAAAAAAGAGGACATATAGAGTCATTAAAGCTAGGCATGAAAACATAGGAAAACAACCATTGGATGCTATTGCTTCATTGTCACAAATAAATCTAGTAAGTGGCAAAAGTTGGCTAGACAACTTTCTAGGAATTATGCGAGCTTAAATCTAATGCCCATATATACCATTGTCAAATCTAAATTCTAGGAGTTAGGTTAAAAAAATAGTAGGATAAAGGAGAAAAAACGCTTGAAAAATAAGAATATAAATCAAATTGAAGAGCATATATATCATTCTTTTGTGCTCCCTTACCAACTTACCTTTCTCAAGTTCTGATCGCTTTGAGCCCAACGAGTTTTGATAGCCAATGCATAAGTGGCACAAAACCCAACACCTAATTGTAGAACAAATAGAAAAATGCCATTTTAAAACCTAAGTTAGAACTTAAAGCTAAAATTAAACACTGTATGTGAGAGTACCTTTGTTTTCAAGTGCTCAAAACTACCAATCACTGGCATGCATGGGTAAGATGTTGTAAAAAAAAAGCACGTTACATAGTGCCTTCAATGCCACCAAGTCATAGCTCAATGCCAACTATATTAAAGTGGTACAATGGTAGAAAAACTATCATCCTAATATAGAGCAATCCAATTTAACTTTACGGGGTTATAACCCTGCTACAAACAAAACAATAGGACTCAGTCTAAAAAGTACATTACATACTAGACTAGGGCTAAAATGGATTTTTCAATAAGATATGGCATAAGACGATCATTTTTTTCTCAATAGAAAAACATGACTTTTAAGATCTTATAACATGTTTAGTGTGGAATAATGTCATAAGAACGCAGTCCATTATTTGCTGAGGGTGTGTTTGGTTAAAGGTATTAAGGGAGGAAGGAAAAGAGTTTAGAAAAAGAATGAACAAGTCCTTGTTTAGTTGAGTAGATTGGGCTTAGAGAAAGGAAAGAGTTTCAGGCTACCTTTCTATAGGAACCACCATACTTTTTTTTTTATAAAGGAACCTATCATAATTCTTTTTTTCTAACCAAGTACCCACCATAATTTGATCCCTCTTTATATGGACACAAAGGAGAAGAAAGGTTTATTATAAATGTCTAATTGCAAACTTGCCTTCCTATTCTTCTTCTTCTTCTTCTTAAACAAAAAATAAATAAATAACAAAAAAACATTTTAACTATTTCAAGTTTTTCTTGTTTTACTTTTTGAATACGTTCCTCATATGCACGAAACTTAGCCGTTATGCATAGAGTGAATAAAAGTTAAAAATATATATATATAACTATAAAGCATTTTTTTAAGTGAAAATAAATATAAAGCATTTAACTCAACACTATATGTGAAAACATTTTTTAAAAAAATATATATAGAAACATATTTAACATTAGAAAAATGAATTATATGCATTTTGCATTGAACCAATAAATTTATTTAATATGCGAATAAATGGTAATTTGTAAATAAGAATGGTCAATTATGTTCCTTTATTCCTATCATATGAAATAATTTTAAGAAAATTAAAAACCATCTCCTTAATCTTTTCTCATATCCTATCGATCTTTCCATTTTGTTAGCGATGTGCCCTAGGCCAATTATATAATGACTACATATTGACTTCATTACATTTGCATTTTGTTAATAAAGTGGCATTTTCATTATTGTTTTTTATTCTAATTTCATGAATAGTTAATTCTGCCTAAGGTCATCAAGTATGTGGCTTGATAGTAAAACTCTTAGGTGGAAATTGAATTCTATTCTAAATTATCCTTAGTCGATCATTATTATTGGGATAATAATGAATGAAGACTAGTATGAAGTTTGACTGATGATTATGTTTTACTAATCATGTGTATGAGATACTAAGTCAACTCATAGATACATATTTGAGAAATGATGTATTGAATTGACCCGCTATGAGAATACTGCATGGATAATTGTCATAAGTGATTCTCATCACAACAGTATTATCCTAGTCTTTTGACCTGAAATCACCATTGTTTCCTACATGACAAGTTCTATATTTTGACACATTCTAATATTATCTTTAACAAGATGATGGAATGGATTGTTGTTGGATATAGAGTGAATCATGAGGAATGTGAGTGATTAAGAAGGAATTTGTCCATAATTTATTATGAGAAAGATATCTATGGGCCCTTCGATAAGTTAGACTGAAGAAAAATGTATAGCCATATTAGAATAAATTGATAAGGGTTATCAATATCAGTCTACTTAAGATCAAGAATAATATGATTGAATAGTATAAGGATGACATAAACCATGCCTTATGTTCAATCAAGGTATCTAGTGACAAAAGGACTTTAATACTTATTGTGGATTAGGTTATGTCGGATTATTGACATTCGTATAACTTGGGTAATCATAAAGTCTTGCTAGAGGCTGCTTATGATTTATGTGCTAGAAATAGAATTTTAAGCCCACTACCAACGTTATGTGAACCTACAGGGTCGCACACTTAGAACAGGCCAAAAACAGATTTTGGGTTTACTGTGTCTAGGTTTAATGAACCAATAGTATCTAGATTTGATGTACTATATATGTTTAGGTTCATTAAATCTAACATTGTCTAGATTCTATAAATCATATTTGAATTATAGTTTACCTAGTCAAAATCTGACTTTTTCTCAAAGTCAATATATATATATATATATGTTTTAGAGTTTCTGGCCGAATTAGGATGAGAAAAGGCATTCTCTTATTCAAAAAGGTGAAAGCATTAAAACCCTAAAAAAAAATTAGAGAGAGTCATTTAACACAAGAAGAGGGTGCTAGCACACCAATTTGGTTTTTTAAGAGAGTCTATTCGTGTAGATACCTACAAAGGGCATTGCTCTAAGTTACAATGTCTGAATTCAATCCAGAATATGAAAAGCTCAAGTTAGGGTGTCATCGGAGTGAACCCGCTCTCTTCCTTCCAGAAATCTTGCCCCTTTTGTCGTCCTGTTAAGATTCTATGACTTTCTTATCAATCTAATCAAATTGCATGGATCCTGCGAGGGTTTTGTGGGAATTAATTTTGATTTTCTGCTGCTTATTTGAATCACAAAATCCAACAAAACCCAACACATTCTTCTCTACTTCTTACTTTACCCCAACCCTATCACTAGGCTTATATATGATGTGGTCTTTGCTCGACCTTAAACATTGGTCTCAGTTTTCCCAATAAGGGCCTTAATTTTTTGCCTCTAAATTTTTTTAGAATAATGCAATTTGATCCTTATTTTTAAATTGTTTGCAAAAAGATCTTATTGACCACTTTTGCCCTTTGTCTCATGAGAATCCCAATGACATTATGCTCTAACCTCCTAGCACCAATGTTATACCTTAGAGGCACAATTGTCATGTATTGATGCAAGAGCTACTATCACTTATGTTGTTGGGACTTCTAGTAAAAGATATGAGATTTGCAATTACTAAGTCATGCTAGTTCTTTAATTCAATATTTTCCAAGATAATTGATCCACTTGTGCTAAATTCACTACAATCAAAGTTGGTACAAACCTTGTGCATGCTTGAGAAGCATTTTCCACCATCGTTTCTTGACATCATAATACATCTATCGGTTCACTTAGTTCATGAAGTTGAAATATGCAGACCAATATATTTGAGATGAATGTACCATTTTAAAAGATATATGAAGATTTTTAAGGGCATGTAAAGAATGAACTAGGTTGGAAGGATGTATCGTTGAAGTTATCTAGTGAAGAAATCAATCAAATTTTGCTCAGAGTACTTGTCCAATGCGTAAGCTATAGGGTTGCAAAATATAATAAACATTAAGCCTAAAAGACTATTTTTTGGCAACTCTTCATCAATAAATCAAGAGGAATGAGAGAAGCTTGTCTTTATGTCTTGCGCAATGCTTATAAAGTGAAGTGATTTCATTGAAGTTCACATGAAGGAATCAAGAGAAGAAAACTGGAAAAGAGCAAGAAATGAGAAGTGGTTGCAAGATGAACATAATTGGACATTTCGAGAGTGGATTACAACACACATCTATGCCTAGCACTCTACATCACAGGATGAGAATTTCTCACAAGACTTAATGAATGTAACTAGAGGATTGTCACCAAAAGTGACAAGTTATACATCATATTCCATAAATGGCTAGCTTTTCTACAATCATGAAAGAGATATGAATCATCATATTCCAAATAATGGTGTGACTCTCCATACTGAGGCTATATATATTTCTTTCACAAAGGACAAGAATCTAGTATATGAGACCATGGACTACTTTAGTTTCATTAAAGATATTTGGAAACTTGGTTATCACATATTACAAATAACACTTTTTAAGTGCAATTAGGCCAACAATAACTATGTTAAGATTGATAATGACAGCGTCAGAATAGTGAACTTTTAAAAATTGGGATATAAAAACGATCCCTTAATTTTGGTATTACAAGCAATTTAAGTCTTTCATACAATAGATCTTGATGATTTAGGGTGTCCTTAGTTGTGCCGATGAAGCCAAGAGTAGTTCTTGACGGTAAAGAAGTTGTCAAAGATTGCACAAATCACTGCTAGAAATTGTACAATACACTAAGCTTAATAAATGACGGTGTCTTAAAACCATCGTGTTAAGTAGGAAAACCACATGAGGAGTACACATAAAACACAAAAACCGTCATGGTAGTAAACAGAAGATTCCACAATAGTTTTTACAAAAAAAACTATCATGGTATGGGGCAATTATACGATTAGTTTTTATTAAAAACTGTCATGGAAGATAGTCAACAAAAATTAAAAATCCCGCCCTTACCACAATCAGTAAAATTTTAAAAGGTCCACTCTCTCCCTCTTTCCTATTCGAATTAGCACTCAAACTCAACCCTTTTCTCTCTACACCTAGTCCTATTTTGCAAATCCTCTCTCTCTCTCTACCACCATCGTCGCCATTGTTGTCTTTGCCTACGTGCTGCTGTTAGCCTTGAGTCCTTTACAACCTACGAGCTCATTGTTACCATCCCTTGTTTGTGAACGTTTTTCTTTTCAAGTGTCTTTTCTTTGAGCTCATCACCTCCACGACCCCGCTGTTGCCCACATTTGACCGTCGTTTGTTAACATTTTGTTTCTTTTTTATTGTTTAGTTTTTTTTTAAAAAAAATTAGTTATATAGTTTTAGTTTCAATTATTTATGGTTTGCGCAAATTAATTAGTTTTAGTTGTTTAATTCTAATTTTAGTTTTAGCTTTAATTATTTTTTATGCATTTGTGTATGTGTTTGTATATGTGATGCCCACTACATATTTGATGAACTCTCCAAGTGTTCTTTTCTTCAAGCTCATTACCTCCATAACCTCGTTGTTGTTTGCCTCCGTCCGCTGTTTGGTAACTTTCTATTTCTTTTTTTATTGTTTAGTTTTTTAATTTTTAGTTATGTTTTAGTTTTAATTATTTTATGGTTTGTGTGAACTACTTTGTTTTAGTTATTTAGTTCTAATTTTAGTTTTATTTTTAGTTATAATTACTTTCTTTGCATTTGTGTGTGTGTTTGTATATATGATGCCCACTACACAATTGATGAAAATCCTCTACGACCATCATAACAATTATTTATATGTTTGTATGAATTATTATTTAAGCATGATTGCTTAGAAATATGGAGTAGGGTAGATATATGATTTTGAAAAAAATTTATAGTTCAATGTAAATATATAATTTTGCAATCAGGGCCTTGTATTAGTGGATAACATATGGGACTAGCCATCCTATGAGAAATTAAAAATTCTGGTAATTTTTTTTACTGATGACTGATCTTCCACGACGGTGTTTGATAAAAACTATCGTGAAAACTATACCTTACACAACAGTTTTTAACAAAAACGGTCGTGGAAGGTAGAAAATAACCAAAATTATACGACGGTTTTCATTGAAAATCGTCGTGTAATCTACACATTCTATGATGGTTTTTTTTAAAAACTGTCGAGATAGCCTCCTATAAAACACACTTAATAACCACTATTAGCGGCATTCCACAATGGTAAAAAACCATCGTAAAAAGTCTCTTTAGTACTATGACGGACAATTTCACGATGGTTTTTTGACCATTGTGAATGCTTCACACTTGCATCGTGTAGACATTCCCCTCATTACGAAAGGATTGCCACCAGTTAAAGATCCATTTGCATCATGTAGACGTCAAATGGACATATGCTGACGAACCAAGGTAAAAAAAAAAAGGAAAAAGTGAGCATTTGTAAACATTTTATTTCATTCATTAGTTAGAAATGCTGTTGAATTTGTATTTTTATAATGCATTTTCTATTTTAATGTATTTTTGATGATAATACCTATATAAATTGAATTTTGGGCCATTAAGGGGATTAAACATGAGTGTGACCACCCATGGGAGATGGGAAAAAGGGCATTAAAGAAGGTGTTTTTGACCAATTTTCTATGACAGTTTATAAAGGAAACCACCATGGAAAATGAAAAAAAAAAAACAATTATGCAACATGACATTACTTTAAAAAACTATCATGGAAAAAGAACATAACATGACATTTTTTTTAAATTTTCATGTAAGGCCAGGGCAATACGATACCATTTTACATGTTTGAAAATTTAAATAAAAATTATACACCATGACATTTCTTAAAAAAACTTGTAAAGAGAGCATAAGATGACATTTTTTTTAAACTGTCATGTAAGGCTAGTCTATATGACACCATTTTGCTTGTTTAAACATATTAAATGCTTGCCTTTTATCAAAATTTATGCATTCAAACTAGCCCTTGCCCACTCTCACTCTAATTTCACCCATTTTGACTCTAACCCTCATCTATTTTGTCCTCCCTGTCACTCACCCAGCCTCAGCCAACTATCAACCTTGAGCCCCGATGTTCTAACAGCCCCTGTCACTCGCTATCTTTCTATCTATCTCCATGAACGCTCGACTTTGCTGCCATATACCCCGCTTGGCCATCGTCTTTATCTTGACCCTTTGTCTCCATCGTGTCTATAGACACAAGCCAAACCCCATCACGTCTCGACTCAACACCTCCACCATTGGCATTGCTTCACGAGCAAAAATTGTACCAAATTTCTCTTCTCTTTGAACTTTAATTTGTTCATTTTCTTTTTTCTTTTTTTTTGGAGGATTATGTGCTTTCTTTTTTTCTTTGTTATTTAGGTTTTCATTATGTAGTTTATTGTTATTTTTAGTTATATAGTTTTTATTTTGTGTTATCATGTTTTTAAGGTTAAGTTTTAGATAATTAGTTAATTGTATTTTATGTTATCAAATTTTTATGGCTTAGTTTTAGTTACTTAGTTCATCATATTTTGTGTTATCAATTTTTTAGGGTTTAGGTTTAGTTAATTACTTGATCATATTTTGTGTTATAAAGTTTTATGTCGATGTACATTAGATTTTTTTATATAAATTATGGTGTTTTAGTTTACATGATTGTCATTTGATTATCGATTTAATGTATGTGATTGTTGTTACGAATATGGGATTGTTTTGCTATTAGTTTTGTAACTTAGTTTATATTAAATTTAGTAATTTGTCACTTACCACATGATTTGTTTTATATGATTGTTATTTAGTATATGAATTAGTTTGTTTCTTACTATTAGTTTTGTTAGTTTTTTTTTTTTTCACATAGCATATAGTGGTAATGTAACTTAGTTCATATTAATTGTGGTGATTTGGTTTATGATTGTTGTGATGATATTGATTTGGCATATGTGATTTTTGTTTTGTATATTAGAATGTGTCATTTTCATCCGAACATGAAAAGGGAGAAAAGAAAGGAAAATCTAAGAGAAAAATCATATTTGATCCTAAGTCGATAGTGAATGAGGACCGACTTTAATGAAAAAAGTTCATAGGATAAGGGAAAAGGGAGAAAGAATTAAAATTACTTTTGACGAAAAATTCCAAGTGGAAGGCAAGCCAGAAGATGAATTACATAGTTATCTTAGAGTACCTAGTCGAGAGGACATTTCCATATAGATACGTGATTAGAGAACTAAAGACTTGGAAAAAATAAAAGAATTAATTTGGATAAAGACTATCAAAGTTTCACCATTGATAAATGGAATAGAAAAACTACTTTAAAGCTTTGCGGTGAACTAATAAAAGGGTTTCGATCCATCCTTTACGTTGGTTTTGTAAAGAAAAACCTTGGGGATGAAAGTACATTGAAGCAGCCTCCTACAATAGTACATTACTACCCCACTATATTTGAGAATAATTGGACAAAATTTGTGGAGTATCGACGCTCCAAAGATTTCCAATAACTATTGGCATGTGCAAGTGAACTGAGAGCACAAAATGAGTATCCATCAATGAAAGGGTGAGACAAATATAAAAAAAATTGAGCAAAAATTGATACTTTAATGTCTTACTCTCATTACATATATCAATGATTTCATTATTAATGTTTTACTAACCTAGTAAAATACAGTTAATAAAGAAAGGGGAATGACCGTCAAGAGAGAAGTTGTGGCTGAAAATGTGTCAATATCCTAATAGGCAATTCAAGGATCCATCATCTGTACCAATTAAGTTTGTTAAATTAAAATCCTTAATTTGTATTATAATAACTTTTGAAACATATTAAGAATAACTTTTTTTTTTATCATTTTACAAGATAAATTCATGGAGCAGTAATCTCAAGGGACCTTTAAATCCATTGGGTAACAACAACGTATTGACTAAGGCATTAAAAGACCCGAACATTCAAGACGTCTTCACAATTAATCTAAGTTTATCAAAGAGCCTCAATACCTAGTTAAATTTGAAAGTTAATTCCAAAGAATTAGATCTGCGATGGGAAGTTGCAAAATTGTAGAGTGTTATGCAAGGGTTATGTACACGACAAGGTGTTGGTCACCCAATAGATGAGGGGAATGTTGTGGCGACCGTTGATCAACATAACAACTTCAAAGCCAACTATGTCCTTCAAGACAAACAAGCTTCAAGGCCGTCTCATAATGGCAAGCCTGAAGAACGTCAATATTCCAAACACTTTCTTGATAATCTAATTCATGGTGGCTATGTGCTCATTGCAATTGGAAAGTCATGGATGTAGAGTCTTTCAACTGATACAGTCCATGAAAAACTCCTAAGGGAGGGGAAACATGCGGGTTCATATTATTATATCTAAAATCAGAGCAGTAACAATATCTTTTTTTATACTAGAGGCAACAATTATGGATGAAGCGGTTGGAAGTTTTGTTGCATGGCTGAAAAACTTAATTGAAGTTATTATAACCACTAAGATGATTCAAGCTCCTAGCCACTTTTCTAAAGACGTTGAGGGAAAGAAACACTAAAAAAAAGGTTAGAAAACCAATGGAGTCACAACATGAGGCAGAATAATGTTGAGCGGTTGAGAAACAACCTGTTGGGAAATTATAGCCCATTGTGAATAAGCCCCTGTCTTTTTTTGACTTCCTTGTAGTTTCAGATTCATTGAAGTCATTGGCTTTATACACCCAAACTATTATGTGTGGGGAAATACAAATAGAGTGCTCGATACCTGCAAAAATCAGTGGCAATGACATGCCTACCTATGTTAGCTAGGAAGACATTTTTTATTTCATCAACTTTGGCAAAATTGGTGTGAACTGCATAATGGTCTTCCTCAAGTAATAAATTTATCATTAATTCTTACTTTTTTATCAAGTAGACTTTTATTGTTGCTGAAAATAAGTTTGTGCATTATTTTTATTGTAGTTTTTTGGCTAAATGTTGTGAACTCAAAGGCTATGCTCAACAAATAGGCTACATTTCTCTAGCATTTATCCCATATGTTGCAAGGTGTGGAGACATGCTGTAAGATAATGTTGGAAAAATAGTACGCAGTGAAATTTTAAAATTTTTATATTAGAGCATTTTTCAAAACACAAGTTTGACATGCTATATGCATAAATTAACCCGATTTTACTAAACTTGTAAATGTCGAAAAGCTTCTACAATTAGTAAAGAGAAGTAACGTTCAAGAAGAGCCTCAAACAACTGGTCTTATTTGCTATTTTCTATCCACAATTGGAGTGAGTGTGGGCTCACACGTACAGCTCTTCCACCAGGTGACTCTCCTTCCAACCAATTGAGAAATACCCAAAGCTAGTGTTCGTGATTTGTGAACAAAAGCTCTCAAGAAGTTTCTAGAGTCTCACCAGTAGAGTCTCACTCTTAATCTCTCAACTGATCTAAATAATAAAGAGACTCGTTCCCCTCTATATACAGGTTGGGTCCAAAAGTCGGTCCTTATCAGATAAGCCCTTGAAAATTTGAATCAAAATCAAATCAAAAACAATATTTGATAAAATCCATGTGGAAACGTTTGATCCTTTTATCACTAGTCGGCAGGCCGAACTGGCAGATCGGGCTACTGAACCTCCTTAATAGGCAGGTCGAACTTAAAGATCAACCTACCGAACCTACGATAAAAGATCCCTGTGAATCTTTATTTTCCACCCGAGATTCTTAGAATAAAACCTCAGTTTTAATTCATGTAACCCAACAAAGAAGTTAGCTAATTAAAACAGTTATATCTAGATAATCGCTAAAAAAAAAATATTCCTGATAATTCAACAAGTTTATCTTAAATTAATTCAAAATTAATCCAACCAATAAACAAACATTAATTATCTGATCTCGATAATTCAACAAGTTTATTTTGAATTAATTTTATCACAAAAATTAATTCAACTGATAAACAAATATGAATCGTCTAATTTTACCGAATTTTTGTCAATCTGATAAATCTAACATAAGTCACAAATTATTAAAAAAGCACACAGAATCGTTACCAGATTTTTGTGAGCTAGCAAAGGAGACCAGATGGACCTATATAGTTTAAGCACCCGATAATTATGAAACCCAATATCCTAGATATACATTTCATAATTATCAACTCCAAAACTACTCCTCTAAAAGCTTGGAGCTGCACTTTCGAACTATATAAAATTATAAAGCCCATATAGCTAAGTCTCCATGACATATCATAATGTATTGTACCGCCATAGGATTATCCATAATCGGCTTAAGGACAAGTTCTGTCTTACCTTCCCAAACATTATCTCACCATCAGAAAACTTACCATCCAAAGATAGTATACTATTTGATTACACCTATGTATCCAAATGGTTGAGCGCTCTAGTTTTTCAATTACAGGATAATGCATATAAGAGGATATCATTACTCCTAAAGAGGAGCTATAGATTCCATATCTATAAATAATAGCTCAACGACATCAAGAATCATGCATCCAACGTACCTGCATACGCACCACTACAAAAATGTAGATTTCTCCCTTTGGTACATCAAAAAACAAAAGTCAAGACAACAAGCCTACTATTCATCTCAAGATTAAGATACAATACAAATGATTGTCTAAAGTGAATCGATTACTAAGACAAAACTATTAATCTAAATCAATTCACTTTATGTCCCGATCCAACACATCATCACCTATGACAATGAGCCAATATTTTTACTCATGGAGTCCACCTCCGATGGTTAAGACAAACCATCTGCCGTTAGGAATATAGACAACATAATAATCTTTGCATAAATAAAGCGCCCGGCTTTATTCCTTCAATCGTGGATCTTATGATTTATACCGTCACCTTAAGAATTGTGTCTTCTACATAATCTGTCCATCATATGCCTAATTCTTAAAGGTTTAGACTGATAGTCTTAGACTTTTGTTTACTTAACATACATTCAACAAATAAGAACATAAAGAGGACAAGATTTGGTATATAAATAATAAATGAATTCTTTATTGATAAAAATGTCTCCAAAAACATATTACTTTTTTACTCCTTAGGGCATACACGTCTAACAATCTCCTGCTTGCACTAAGTGAGTAAATAAGACAAATCTCACATCCCTATAATTTCCACATACCTCTCAAAGACTTTCCCAATAAGTGTCTTCGTGAATGGATCAGCTAAAGTGTCCTTTGAAGCAATTTTGCACACCGTGACATGCCTACCCTTGACGAAGTCCTTTATCACATGATACTTCCAATCAATATGTTTACTCTTCTTGTGAAATCTTGGTTCCTTAGCGTTAGCTACTACCGTACTGTTATCACAGTACAGTGATTCCGCCTTATCCATACCAGGAACTATCTCAAGATCCCTAAGAAACTTGCGACGCCACACTACTTCTTTTGAAGCATCACTAGCTGCCACATACTCGGCCTCCATCATTGAATCCGAAGTGTAATCTTGCTTCACACTTCTCCAACTGATGGCACCGGCACCCAGAGTAAACACAAAACTAGAAGTCAATCTCCTCGAATCGAGACAGGATTAAAAATCTGAATTAGTATATCTTAGAGGAGTTAAGTCCTCACCCGAATATACAAGCATATACTCTTGAGTCCTTCTTAAGTACTTGAAAATATGCTTAACCGTAACCCAGTGGTTTGGCCCTAGATCCGCCTAAAATCGACTTACTATCCCGACCGCATAACAAATATCTTGTTGTGTGCAAAGCGAGGCATACATGAGACTACCCACTACCAAACAATAAGGCTCCTTCTTCATGTATTCTCTTTCTTCCTCAGACTTTAGAGAGTCTTTCTTAGAAAGAGTAATTCCAGATCTAGGTGGTTGCTCACCTTTCTTGGAATCATGTATTGCAAACCTCATGAGAATCTTATCTATGTAGCCGGCTTATAACAAAGCTATCATTTTGTTCTTCCTATCCCAAAAAATCTAGATACCAAGAACAAAATTAGCCTCACTCAAGTCCTTCATGTCAAACTGCTTCGTCAAACATAATTTGACCGATGACAATGCCCCAACATCATTACCAATTAGCAGAATGTCATCTACATAGAGTAATAGAAAAACTACCTTCTCATCCTTAATATGTTTATAAACACATGGTTCATCCATATTTTGTGAGAACCCATAAGTCTTGATCACTTGATCAAATCTTATGTTCCAAGAACGGGAACCTTGCTTAAGTCCGTAAATTGACTTTAGCAGATTACAAACCTTACCCTCCTAACCCTTGGCCTTGAACTCGTCTGGTCGTTCCATATAAATGGACTCATCAAGATAGCCATTTAGAAAAGCCGTCTTAACATCCACTTGCCAAATCTCATAATCGAAAGCAGTAGCTATGGAGAAGAGAATCTGGATGGACTTAAGCATGGCTACAGGCGAAAAGGTTTTCTCGTAATCGATTCCTTCCTTTTAAGTGTATCCCTTAGCTACCAGTCTAGCCTTAAAGGTTTTGACCTTTCCATCCACTTCTCTTTTCCTCTTGTTGATCCACTTGCACCCTATGGGTTTAACCCCTTCGGAAAGATCCACAAGCTTTTAGACTCGATTAGTCTCCATAGACTTCATCTCTGTGTTCATGACCTCTGTCCAAAGTTTCGAATCAACATCCTTTATAGCCTCTGCGTAAGTATAAGGATCCCTATCATGATCATCTGATTCAGCCAAAAAGGCCTCCCCATTGAACATATACCTCTCGGGTTGACGCCCGATCCTCTCACAATGTCAAAGGCCCTTAGGTTGTTGTTTAGGTTCATTTGGTTTTTCTACACTGATCGGAACGGTTTCATTCGAAACCCCCAGAGTGATTGGATCACTCTTCAACTCCTCGAGCACCACTTTGCTTCAAGGCTTAAAGTCATCCATGTAACTTTTCTCAAGGAAAGTTGCATGAGTTGAAACCATGACTTTATTCTCCTTTGAGTTATAAAAATAACCCCCTTTAGTCTCTTTTGGATATCCTATAAGCATGCAAACTTTCAAACGTGCTTCCAACTTATTCACATCCTTAAATAGGACATGAGCCGGACATCCCTATAAGTGAATATGGTTTAAGGATGTCTTCTTGCCCCTCCACAACTTGTAAGGAGTTTTAGGGACCGATTTTGAAGGCATATTACTCAAAAGATAACATACGGTTTGTTGTGCATATCCCCAAAAGGACAAAGGTAATGATGAATTACTCATCATAGACCTAACCATGTCCAAAAACGTCCTATTTCTTCCCTTAGCTATGCCATTCTGCTACGGAGTGCCCGGCTCAGTCAAATGGGATAAAATCCCATTCTCTAATAAGTGTCCTTAGAATTCATCAGAAAGGTATTCTCTACCTTGATTGGATTGAAGTGTCTTTATGGGTCTACCCAATTACTTTTCCACTTTAGTTTGAAACTCTCTGAGCTTGTCAAAGATTTCGCTTTTGCAGGGCATCAGGTACACATTCCCATAACTTGAGTAATTGTCAATAAAAGTGACATACTACTCATACCCTCCTCGTGCCTGGATGTTCATTGGTCTGCAAACATTACTATGCACAAATGCTAGAACCCTTTCGACCCTATTGCCCTTAGACCCCAATAGTCTTTTGGTCATTTTACCCTCCAAATAGGATTCAATTGAGGTATAGATTCTACCTTTAAGTGACTTAAAAGGTCTATCCCTTACCAACCTTTAAATCCTATTCAAGTTAATATGACCAATGCGTAAATGCCAAAGATAATTCTTATTAGAGTAAGAAGTTTAAGTCTTTTAGAGTTATTATCATTTATCTTAGCATTAAGTAGTAAGTCCATCTTAGGTTTGATAAAATATAGATTATTTTGCATTTATCCAGAATAGATAAAAGATTTATTTTTACAAATCACCACTTTATTATTAAAAAAAAGAAATAGGAGTCTTTAAATAAACAAGCTATAGAAATTAAATTCCTTTTAAATTTAGGAACATAAAAACAATCTCGCAAAATTAAATTCCTATAATTATCAAAATAAAGATAGACGTCTCCCATTGCTTCCGCTCAGACCAAGAATCCATCGCCCATCCGAAGCATGAAGTCTTCATGGAGCAGACTTCTTGTTTCTTTGAACCACTACTAAGAAACACAAACATGATTAGTTGCACTGGAATCTATGACCCAAATGTCACTGGATTCTTCAACCAAACAAGTTTTTAAATATAGAAGATCACACTTACCTCCTTGGGAAAGGAAGTCCTTGCGATGCTTCTTAATGTGCCCGACCTTGTCGCAAAAGAAGCATTTAAGCTTCTTTGGGTTCTTCTTCTTCTTCTTCTTGCTCTTGGTGTTAGCAGGAATAAAAGACTTCCCAATATCTATTTAGTAGTCTCATAATCTTCATGTTGAGCCTTAACACGTTGTTCATGCTGGCCATAACATAGCAGCGGGCCTAATCATTTATATCTTTCTAACAATTAGATGCTTGGATTTGATTGTTGGTGGAATTTCCCATAGGCTCGAGAGGACAAGGGGTTGTCAACACAAATTGCAGTTTCTCAAAAGAGAGGACGATATTCAGGTTCTATTTCAATCATTATAATTCTCTCTGGTTAATTGGTTTTTGTCAAGTATCAATGATAAAGCATTTTTAGACATTTTTAATCTACAATAAAGAATCATATACCAAACATAAGAAAACATGGTATAATAATTTAGTAAGATAACACAACCATGTAAAAAACATGCAAATTTGTTTATGTGTCAAAATCTTGAAAATATCACCACCTCACAATGATAATTCCCAATTCAAATTCAACAAGCTCCTAGGGGAGTCATGCCAAATTCAATCAAGAATACGGATCCTCTCCTAATAAATATATACCATCAGGACCCGTATGATCCAGCATATATTAATAATTGCTTTTTTGGCCATTAATTTTATTAACAGAACTCCTAGGGGAGGTTAATAATAAAATAACATGAGTGTATAACCATCGTTTCAATATTTTATCCATAATTTACAATCACCACCTAGGGGTATGCAACCATAATTCATGCTAAAATACTGTATCCTTTCGGAGATCCAACCTAGCACATGATGAAATCCCTTTCTAGGGGTCGGAATAACCATGTGCTACCTATGGATTAACGATGTAGGCCTTAGGTCATCTCTTCGAAAACCTTCTCCTACTCAATCTTTTGAAATTAAGGTTTTATTTTAAAAGACAGGCATAAACAATTTTAATATTAGCAGCACTCCCTATTCTATATGACATGTTATCAATATACATGGTAAATCATATTATAATGCAGACAAGCAAAGCAATCAAGCAGAGCTATAAGTAAAATAATAATAAATAACCATAATATTATGGTTCCACCCTAAAGAATAGAAAAAAAAGATTACAAGAGAATAATCGAAACATTATATTAATTCTTCATTATTGAATCCTCAAGTTGTATCCTTCTTCGTGTAATGCCCATCTTCAAGTCTTCAATCCCATATGAATTAAATATTCCAAATTTTTGGTCATATCCAAATTTAATGTTTCTTAGAATTGTCCCAAAAATAAAATTAAAACTGTATCCAAAACTGCATCTTTTCTTAAAAAATTTTTAGCTTTCTGTCGGTAAGCCGATCTGTTTAATCGGTCTGCCAGTCATGACCCTCTGGCCTGCTGATCTTTTCAGGTCAGCCTATCGGTCTTGACAGTTTGGCCTGCCGCCAAAGCCACCTGATTTCTGCCGCACTAATGGCCTATCAAACCTTAGTCTGGCATGCCAATCCGCAACCTTCGATTTGCCAAACCTGGATGTTCGGTATGCCGAACGAGCAAAGATCACCTCTTTTTTTAAAATACAATTTTTGATGTAATTCATCAAATTTATTTTTAACAATTCATAAACATAAAATTAGATACTTAGGAAATACCTAGGAATACCATCATCCATCTTCTAGATCCGTCTTCTCCGAATGGTTATTTAATTACAAAATTTTTACAAATTTAAAATTAAATAATAATTCCTAGATGGAGAAGATAGTCTGCCATCTAATTACATGAAAAACCTATATACACATTCTAACCTCTAAGGAACCATAACCAGTATAAATTAATTAATTAATTAATACATAATTAAATAATAATTTAATCAACTATAATTAACTAATAAACATTCACCATATATTCTATGACAACATATAAAATTATATAGAAACCCAAAGTCCCAACTCTCTATAAAATTAAATTCAAACAAAGGAGAGATCAAGATCACATAATTTATACATATAATATGATCACAAACTTGTAAATATACATAAAACCATGGCTTTGATACCAATTGTTGAAAAAATAGTACGCAGCGAAATTTTAAAATTTTTATATTAGAGTATTTCCTAGAACACAAGTTTGACATGCTAATACATAAATTAACCGGATCTTACTAACCTCGTAAATGCCGAAAAGCTTGCACAATCAGTGAAGAGAAGTAACATTCTAGAAGACCCTCAACCAACTGGTCTTCTTTGCTATTCTCTATCCACGATTAGAGTGAGTGTGGGCTTACACATACAACTCTTCCACCAGACGACTCTCCTTCCAACCAATTGAGAAAGACCTAAAGCTAGTGTTCATAATTTGTGAACAAGAACTCTCAGGAAGTTTCTAGAGTCTCACGAACAGAGTCTCACTTTTAATCACTTAATTGATCTAAATAATAAAGAGAATATAAAGGTTGGGTCTAGGAGTCAATCCTTATCAAATACGCCCTCAAAAATTTGAATAAGAATCAAATCAGAAACAATATCTGATAAAATCTACATGAAAATGCGTGATCCTTTTATCGTTAGTTGGTAGGCCGAACTGGTAGATCTACCTGTTGAACCTCCTTAATCGGCAGGCCAAACTTAAAGATCGGCTTGCTGAACCTCCAATAAAAAATCCCTACAAATCTTTATTTTTCATCCTAGATTCTTAAGATAGAGCCTTAGTTTTAATTCAAATAATCCATAGAGAAGTTATCTAGTTAAAACAGTCATATCTAGATAATCTCTAGAAAAATAAATATTCTTGATAATTCAACAAGTTTATCTTGAATTAATTCAAAATTAATCTTACCGATAAACAAAGATGAATTAGTTTATCCTAATAATTCAACAAGTTTCTCTTGAATTAATTTTAGTATAAAAATTAATTCAATTGATAAACAAACACAAATTGTCTGATTTTACCGAATTTTAGCCAATATGATAAATCTGACATAAGTCACCAATTATTGAAAAAGCATGCCGTATCGTTACAGGATTCTTGTAAGCTAGCAAAGGGGACCAAATGGACCTATCTAGTTTAAGCTCCCAATAATTATGAAACCTAATATCCCTAATATACATTTCATAATTATCAACTCTAACACTACTCCACTAAAAGCTTGGAGCTGCACTCTCGAACTATATAGAATTACGAAGCCCGTATAGCAAAGTCTCCATGACATATCATAATGTATCATATCCCCATAGGATTATCCATAATCGACTTAAGGAGAAATTCTGTTTTACCTTCTTGATTATTTTTATCTTATGTTTCATTATCTCACCATCGAAAGGCAGTATACTATTCATTATACCTATGTATCCAAATGGTTGAGCACTCCAGTTTTCCAATTACAGGATAACACATAAAAGAGGATATCACTACTCCTAAAGAGGAGCTATGGGTTCCATATCTATGAATAACATGTCTATAGTATCAAGAGTCATGCCTCCAATGTACTGGCATGCGTACCACTATAAAAATGTAGATGTTACCGTTTGATACATCAAAAGACATAAGTCAAGACAACGGGCCCACTATTCATATCAGGATTAAGATACAATACAAATGATTATCTAAAGTGAATCGATTTTGCCGAGATAGAATTATTAATCTAAATCAATTAACTTTATATTCTGATCCAATACATCGTCACCTATGACAATGCGTCAATGTTTTTACTCAGAGTCTACCTCTGATGGTCAAGACAAACCATCTCCCGTTAGGGATATAGACAACGTAACAATCTTTGCATAAATAAAGCGCCTAACTTTATTTTCTCGATTGCGGATCTTATGATTTAGACCGTCACCTTAAGAATTATGTCTTCTGCATAATCTGTCCATGATATGCCCAATTCTTAAAGATTTAGATCAACAGTCTCAGACTTTTGTTTGCTTAACATACATTAAACAAATATGAATGTAAAGAAAACAAGATTTGGTATATAAATAATAAATGAATTCTTTATTGATAAAAATGGCTCCAAGAACATATTATATTTTTACTCTTTAGGTTATACATGTTTAACAGAAAGCAAGCGAATTCCCTCATCATACTTTTATATCACGCACCAAGAGGGAAATTATACTTTATGCCATACAATGTTGGGCAACATTGGATGTTGGCTCCTGTTGCACAATAGGAGGACCAAATATTTTGGTTTGATTCTCTTAGACACCCACCACGTAAAGATTTTGTACAAGTTACTAACATGTAAGTATGTTTTTTTTCTAAAATACTATTTGACTAATATTTACTGTAATTCTTTTGTATTTTAACACATTATTAAAGCCCTTAATGATTGGAAGCTTGAAGCGGGAGTCTGTCTCATAATGTACCAAACGAACAAACATTATATACTTGCTACAAATGTCCTAAGCAACAAGGCAATGATGAATGCAATTTGTAATTTTACGTTACATATGGGATATAATATTTTTCAATAATGGAATATCCATGTTGTCAAAAAAGAAATTTTATACAAGTGATGATACAGAGGAGGTTAGAGTTGAGTGGTCAAATTTTTAAACTAGGTACCTTAGGTATAGTTAGTAGATTACTAGAAACCTTGTGTATTTGACTATGTGTTGTAAATTTTGATTCACTATAAATATTTGATCTTGTTATCAAAGCCTTTGATTAATAGATAACACATGAGACTAGCTAGCTTATAGGAAATTAGAAATTCTGTCCTTTTTTTCCTTAACCAAATTACCCTAATGGTTTATTTAATAAACCATGGTGGAAGATAAATGTAACATGTCAATTTTAACTAAAAACCATCATGTAAGATAGATATAGCATGATGGTTTCAACTAAAAACCATTGTGTAAGATAAAATTTACAATGACGGTTTTCTCAATAAAACGTCATGGTACCTTCTCATTTTCCACCTCGCCCCACGAAATTATACCACTTTCCATGACGTTTAAAAGTGATCGTAGAATCGATGTTTCCATGATTGTTCAAAAATTGTCACAGAAACCCTAGGTGATTCTATGACGTTGGATTCAAACCGTCATGGAATAACTAATTTTTAGTAGTAAATTCCTTAAAATAGGGATTAACAGTACCAACAGATTAAAAGTGTAGAAACTTAAATATTTAAATTCTTAAAATGGAGACCTTAGTGTCAGATGTTATAAAGTTTCAGAACCTATAGGGCAAAAATTATTTTTTAATATGCACAAAAATTTAGAAAGTTTATTTGTTGCATTTAAATATAAATACAAGTATTCTTATTTTGTGCCGTAGACTTCAATGTTGCCTAACGTTTATAATCTTTAAAGGTAAAAGCATCTCAAAATTTCATACTAACTGAGTCTCATCATTTTCAACCATATTTCATTACACTTCTCTTTTATTATTATTATTATTATCATATTTTATCATGGATGACTAGATTCCATCTAAAATGTTTGATGGAATGTAACATAGTGTAAAATTACGAGCTCTAATTATGAGAATTCTATAGCTTTGCAAATAGGACACCATTAGAGCCATTTGATCTGCATCGAATTCTATCAGTTTTGCATATATTTTCATTTTAATAAGATTTTAAACAGATGCAATGTTTACCAAAATGCACTACATATAGGATGTTATACTACCTTTCAAAAAAGATAGGGAGTTTTGATTATTTAAAATATAGTTGATATCATAAGATTAATGTTCGATTGGAAAAGGAGGCCATTCTTATTTATCTTAAGGGTGGACACAAAAAAAATTATGTTTCATGTGTTTTTTTTTTAAATGTTACTCATATTACATTTAAAAAATATATAGAATTTTAAGAATCAATGGAAATCCAAGGATTAAAAATTATACATATTAGTCAAATACTTATAACCTATTGTGTAAATTTATGTTAATAATTACTAAATTAAGGGTATTAATTGCTAATAGTCTAATTTTAAATCTTTATAGTAGTAAATACTAAATTGGATATTTACTATAATTGTTAATAAATAGAATTTTTAGCTCAAAAATTGGAAGGGGAAAAATTAATTTATTAACATAAACATTAGTAAATGCTATGTAAATGAAAACATAACAAAAATTAATTAAAATTTCAAATAAATTAGGGTTTGATATGAGTAAATTTAGAATTTACCAAATAAAGTTCAGGTCTATAAAATTCGGTAATGGCATAAATTATAAATTTGTCGATAAATACTAGATCTTCTAAATTTGGTCTACTATTATTTACTAAATTATCTAAAATTTCTTAAAATTTATTTTTGCACCGCCTAAAAATATTTATTTACCTTATTCTACTCTAAATTAACTGTGCTAGATTTTTCCCACAAAAAAAAAAAAAAAAGAAAACTGCACTAGATGTAAGTAGATTTTATTGGAAGACATGCCTCGCTATATGTTAGACATTAGAAACTTCACAAGACTAATCATAAAAACTATTCATTAAAAATATATCTTCAAATTTGAAAAACCAATTGAAAGCCCTATTGGTTCAATAAATATTTGTAATATTGGTCCAAATACCAATTCAACTCACACCAATTTAAACTCATATCTTTAAAAACAAGATATTTATCTATTTATATATTTTGTTTTAGATTAAGTCAAAAACTATACATTTAGTTTTTAATCTCATCGAATTTATACTTATAGATTAGATTTAATACATAAATCTATACTTTACTTCAATTTATAGTTTATTTTTACCTTTAAATGACTAAATTATCCTTAAGTAAATGAGAAAAACATTAAAATTTTCAAAGAATAAGAAGAAAACAAAAAAAAAAACAAAAACACACAAAATACATATTTTTGAGGATATTTTATATGTTTTTGAAGGCAAAAACTAAGTATAAAGTTTTTTTATAGAGTTTTTAAAGTTGTCTTATTTTTCAATTTGAGAGTATTTTGGTAATTTTAGGTCAAAATTGAAAATTGATCGGGAAAAAGTATAAATTTGTGTGATATATCTAATTTGAAGATACAAATTTGATGAGATAAAAAACTGAACACATATTGTTTGAATGAATCTAAAATATGACGTAAAAAAAAAAGATAAATAACCCTTTTAAAAACCGATGCAAACACCAATTCAAATTAAAAATCATAACTCAAACCCCTCAATTCAATTTGAATTAATTTTAATTTATGGCTTGTTTGGGAGCCCGGTTCCCATTGATGGTTTCAGTTCCAACTAGAACTCTCGTTTGGGCCAATAGCAGTTAAAATCGAGTCTCATTGTGTGTTTGGTATGATAGTTAGAACCATTGGTTAGAACTATTTTACTGTAGTATGTAAGAGCTTAATACTATGGCAACTTTTTCTTTTTACTGTAGCATGTGAGAGCTTTGCACTATTTATAACTGAGAAGTTGGTTAAGACTACCCTTGCCAAACAGCTTATCAGTATACTTTTGGTTCTAATTGAAACAATAGCTAGAAATACTTTTGGTTCAAACCAACATTTTGACAAACCTACTAAACATAAGTTCCAATCATAAATTATGGTTCTAACTCAGGGGTCGCTTAGTGTGCAAGTTCAAAATGGTAAACTTGGAAATTTATGGTTTAAACTATGGGTTCTAAACTATGTAGTTCAAATGGTGGTATTAAATTGGCATTTGAAATACAAAGGTTTAAAATGAAAATAAAACATTACATCCAATTTAAAACGAAAATTGTTGTTCGAAAAACTATGATTTATGAAAGTGAAACGAGATTTGGAATAATTTTTGTTGTAGAAAAAGCCAAAACATGTGAACTTGAGGAGGGAGGCAAAATTTGGATTTTGCATTTTTTGGCTTATTTAAAACTGCTCCATGGTTTGAACTAGCCTTAGTTATTACTTCACTTAATACTAGTTTGAGTCATCTCTATAGTTTGAATTAGCTTAAACTGTTTTGAACCTACATATGAAACAGGCTATTTTTTTTTATGATAATCAATATTGGTTCTAACCAATTGGTTCCTAAGGGCTCCCAAATAGACACACATTTTGAACCTATAAATCAAATGAACTATCTTTTTTTTAGAAAGCTACATAAAATGCCTCCTTATGAATGCCTCTTATCAAAAAAACCCTCATCTTCTTAACTTTTCAAAACTACCCCTTGTCCATTTATTTTGTTTTTATTTTGATTTATTGTTTGACTTTTTTTACCTTGATTTAAACCAAGAAAACCCTAACACCTTTTTCCCCTATTTTTCTTCTTAGATCTCTTTCTTGATTTTTTTCCACTCTCTCTATCCTCTCTCTTTCTCCCTTTTTTCTTTCTCCGCCTCCCCCCTCCCTGTCTCTCATTCTCTTTCCCTTAGTTGCCTCCACCGTTTCTGTCACCATTGTCAAACTTCCTTTTTGCTTTCCTAGATTATCGTCTCGGTAATTGGTGACTGTCGATTCGTTCTCCATCAATCAGAATCATTGATGGCCAGCGGCGAGTGAGCTCTCAACCATCCTACTTTGTCGATTAGCGATGGGTGATCAACACCTTGAATTCAGACTTTCGCAACAATCCTGAGAAGGATCAAATCCAAGTGGTGATGCTCTTAAGATTAGGCAATCAGAGGACTGATTCGAGGAGGGACAAGGAAGAGGTTTCCGTTGAGGCCTTGTTGGAGCACTATTGTGTAAGTTTTAGTAAATTTTCAAAAATGGAACTCAAAATAGCTTTATTCATGCCTAATCAATTGAGTTGGATGAGTGTGAATTAGGAATTTTGACTTGGTTTTTGGTATTTGTTCACTTATTTGTGTAGTTTCTATACTTCAGCATCTTATTGTGGATTGTGGTTGATTAGGCAGCTGCACATTGTTGATTTTAGAACTAATTTTTATGACTTGCTCTCTGATCATTGTTGATTGGAGCAAGATTACTTCATTCTATTTTTTATTGTTGTTTTTCATATATAGAATAATCCCATTGATAAAGAACACCAACTTTTCTTCATCTTCAGTTGTTGCTCGCTAAAAATGGACATTGTTATTGAATTTGAGGATTATTGGGGGTATGCTTGACACCACATTTCTCAACGAGCTCAACTTAGCTGTCTGACCTACTTAGATAGAGGTCATTTTTAGAGCTTACACTACTCCTGTTAATCGGCACTTTTTCCTGAGGTGATCCTTTAAGCCTCCTTTGGTCACCACATGGGATATCGCCTCCCCTAGAAGAGCACATGCTCAGGACAGCAAATATAACCTGAAACCAGATAGCAACTCATCTCCAAGGTCGACATTTGTCCTCATTATAGGCTTTGAATAAAGGGTTGACCACCCTTTTGGGATTGTGATGCTTGTCACCTACCCCTGACGCTACCTGATATGACATCCGGGTCACGGGTCATACCTGCCTTACACCTAGTCCAAATGGTGGCCTATAAATAGAAAGCATGTACTCTACCTCAAAGGTAAGTAGGCTTTCTCTCACCTAGCCCAACGCCTAATCTTGGCCAAATTAACACTTAACTTGATCGTCGGAGAGCCTTTGGTCGGCAGCACACTAGTGTCTTCTTTGACCTCCAAGGCATCCCCTCTTCTTGTTGCAAGTACACCTTAGAAATCTAAGACGAGTAAGATAGGCAGTCCGACTACCGTGTGCAACCGTATGTGGTGTTGCTTGGCAATAGAGCATCAACAAGGATTATTGAGTTGGTGGATTTATCTAGGTCCATTTGTTATTTATGTTACTTTATTTTTTTTAGAAGATCCTTTGTTTTTTGATGTTAGCGCAATGTTGGCCAAGCATGTATCATTTAAAGGGAAGATATGAACAAAGTATCTAACCTGAATAAACTTTAGTGGGTCGATGATTGCCTTCTAGTCTAACCAATATAGACTAATTAGATAACAAAACAAACCTGCTTTCTGGAAAATGTTTTGGTGATTATATGTTCAAATATTTTGAGTTATCTTTTATTGTGAGCTTGTGGTCTTATTGTTTGCATTTTTCACTTACTTTTTTGCTTCCCTGGATGTAGTATTACAACAAACGTGTTTTGAGAAAAATGAATCTTTTCTGATTTTCATTGATTTGGATGAAAAATAAAATACATATTTCTGCTATATATAGAGAGCAGAGTAGTTGAGTAGTTAGTTACAAATTGGTTGCAATGAACGAATTTGGTTTCAAGTAAATGACAAGTCAGTAAAACTTACTAATTGTTTGTTAGGTCCTAAAACTCCCCCTCAAGATGGACAGTGAATATTTTCACAGCCATCTTGGAAAGATGAGACATTAAAAGAAAAGAACATAAGGGCTTAGTAAAAATATCTGCCAACTAAAGATGAGACCAAACAGGCATGAGTGTCAGACACCCACCATCAGTAATGTAATCTCGAACAAAATGGCAATCAATTTCAATGTGTTTGGTGTGCTCATGAAAAGTAGGATTGGAAGCAATATGCATTGAAGCTTGATTTTCACCAAAAAGCACCATAGGAGAGGAAACGTCAACGCAAAAATCCTTCAAAAGTTGTTCTAACCAAACCAGCTCACTTATGGTTGTAGCCATGGCTCTATATTCTACTTCAGTAGAAGAACGAAAAATAATAGGTTGATGTTTGGCTTTCCATGAGACCAGGAGTCCCCCAAGAACATATGATAACTAGTAATTGAATGCCTATTATCCTCACAAAAACCCCAATCTGCATCAGAAAAGGCCTTGAGTTGCAATAGGGATGAAGAGGAGAAAAATAATCCCCGACTAGGACTAGATTTGAGATAGCAAAGAAGATAATGAGCTGCATAAAGGTGAATAGTCCGAGGTTGAGCAACAAAATTGGCTCAATTTGTGGACAGCAAGTGTGATATCAGGGCATGAGAGTGTAAGATACAACAAACGACCAACAAGTCTTTGGTATTGAGAAGCATCATCTAAAACAGTGCCACCAGTGGCAAATAGATGCCACTTAGGATCCATAGATACTGGAGCAAGTTTACGAGCAAAAAAATTTAGTATCTTCAAGTAATTGAAGAGTATAGTGGCGTTGAGATAAGACAATCCCTCGAGTGGATCGGGCAATTTTAAGTCCAAGAAAGTATCTAAGTGAACCTAAGTCCTTAAGTTTGAACTAATTATGCAGAAACTGTTTCAAAGAGTTAATGATCTGCTTAGAAGGATTAGTGACAATAATATCATCAACGTATACTAATAGAGCCGCAAAAGAAGAACCAGATCCTTTGGTAAACAATGAGTAATCTGCCTTAGATTGGTAAAAACCAAATGAAGGAGAGATTGAGAAAATTTAGAGTACCATTGACATGAGGCTTGGCGAAGGCCATAAATGGACTTATAAAGTTTACAGACGAATTTTCTAGAATTGGAAGAATGCTCCCCCTTACAATGATATCCTAAGGGAAATATAGACCTCTTCAAAAAGATCCCCATTAAGAAACATGTTGTTCATATCCAGTTAAACTAAGTCCCAATTTTGACAAGCTACAAGAGCTAGCAAAACTTTAACAGTGACTAACTTAGCAATAGGGGAAAAAGTTTCAACAAAATCTATTCCTTCTTGCTATGTATATCCTTTAGCAACCAAACGTGCTTTATACCTGTCGATGGAACCATCAGACTTGTATTTAATTTTGAAAAGCCATCTGCAACTGATAGTGTGTATTCCTAAAGGTAAGGGAACAACAAACAATGTTTGATTAACTTCCATAGTAGTTAATTCTGCTTTCATGGCTTCATGCCATTGTGGAAACTTGATAGCTTGATGATAATATTGTGGCTCATATTGAGAAGAAACATTCAGCACAAAATGTTTGTAAGTGGTGACAAACTGGCATATGACAAACATTGAGACAACAGATATAGAACTTTGGATTGACAAGTGAAGTGATTTTTGCAAGAATCTTGTGTGATCAAATTGCAATAAAAGTCTAGTAAAAAAGAAGGTGGTTTTTTAACTCTGGAAGACCTTTTAAGAGAAACCATATCAGCATGTGGAAGTGAATCAGAATTAACTAATGAAGGATGCAAAAGATCAGAAAATGACTGCAAATATGGAAGCTCAGAGGACGGAGTAGGCAATATAAGATCAAGAAATGGATCCACCAACATATGTGGATAAGTGATTGAATGAAAAGGAAATATTTCCTTATGAAGAATTACATCACGAGATACAAAGACTTATTTATTATGAATGTCATAAAGGTTATAAGCTTTCATGCCAAGAGGATAGCCAAGAAACACACAAGGTTGTGTGCGAGGTTGAAATTCTATTCGATGTGCTGAAAGGGTTGAAGCAAATGCTAAGCAACCTAAAACGCAAAGATGAGTATAATCATCTGTCTTATGAAATAGTAATTCATAAGGTGTTTTACTACCAAGCACATGTGATGGAGTACGATTAACCAAACAAATTGCTGTAAGAACATAATCAGTCCAAAAATGAAGAGGAATTTGAGACTGAAAATAAGGCTTGAGCTACATACAACATATGTTGATGCTTTCTTTCAACAATAGAATTCTGTTGAGGGCATTCTATATAAGAATACTGATGAAGGACACCTTCAATACTAAAGACATTAGCAAAAAGGAACTCTTTAGCATTATCGGATCTAAATTCTTTAATTTTCTTGTCAAATTGAGTAGCAACAAGATTGAAGAATTTAGGTATGGCAATAGAGACATCAGACATGTGTTTAAGTAAAAACACCCAAGTAAATCGAGTGCCATCATCAACCAAAGTAAGAAAATAGCGATGTCCAGAGTAAAATAGATGAGTATAAGGTCCCCAAATGTCACAATGCATAAGATCAAATGGAGAAGAGGATATATGATTATGAGATACAAAGGCCAATTTCCTTTGTTTTGCTAAAGGACATATGTAGCAAGGAGATCTCATAATAGAACTATGATTATGAGAAAGTAATTGACCTTTTAAAAGATCTAAACACTTATTTGACAAATGACCAAGGCGGTTATGCTAAGTATGTATAGACACTTTGTTAGCATGTATGATGGAAGAATTAGGTAACATATCGTTAGTGTTGCCTACGATGTCCAGCACATATAAGATATCAAGCACTTTACCCATACCAATCATCCTTGTACTGGACATTTCTTGAATAACGAAATGATCAGGAAAAAAATTTATCACAAAATCTGAGAAGCATGGGTGATAGCACATACAAAAAGAAAATTAAAGCCAAATTGTGGAACATAAAGGGCATCCCAAAAAAATAGATTCGTACTTAGCTTGACATCACCACTAAGGTGAACTGGAAGAGAAGTTCAATTAGGTAAGGTCACCACAGAACTTGAAATTGGATTCGAGAATTCAAAAGCACTAGCATCAAAACATAAGTGCCTTGATGCCCTAGAGTCTACAACCCATAAATGAGAAGAAGACAAAGCAGTATTTATGAGAACAAATAGACAAGTACCTATTGCCTAGGTGAAGATGGAGCTGCAGATGAATGACGTGGCTGAGCAGAAGTGGCCAAATGATTGGACAATAATCCCAACAATTGTTGTTATTGAACAGAGTTAAAATTTTGAAGGAAGTCCCTAGTACTGTTAGTGGTACACTCAGCAGCATCTCCAATAGAGGATTGAGTAGTAACCTAATTAACAATGGTGGACTGGGTATTTGAAGACAAAGGCTTTTGTCTCTGTCTGAATCCAGGGGGATATCCATGGATTTTATAACAATTTTCAATAGTGTGACCATGATAGTTGCAATGAGTGTCGAATGAACGATCCTTCTTTAGAGGTTTGTTCCCTGAGGTCAATTTGGAACCGGCGCCACGTTTGGAGGATTTGTCTGCTTTGACCACAAAAGCCATAGAATTGGTTGAATCAGTAGACAAAGCCAACCAAGATCCTACTTTACGCTGGTTTTCTTCTTGAGAGTCCAATGAGAAAACTTTTTTAATCGCAGGAAGAGGATCTATGATAAGGAGTTGTCCCCAAATTTAAGAGTAAGAATCATTAAGCCCCATGAGAAAAGACATAATGTATTCCATTGGGTAGAAATTATTCAACTCTTTTACACCACCACAATTGCACTTGCCATAGGTACACTTTGGCCTGTAATTACTCAATTCCTCCCAGAGTGCTTTCAATTTGGTGAAATACAAACTGATTGATCCTGAGAGAGATTGAGCAAGTCACGGCAAAAATTGAAAGATGCGTGGACCATTGCTTTGTTGAAACTGATCCTAAAGATCTAGCTAAATCTCAACAGTCGATTTAGAGAAAATGATGCTCGTGAAAATTCTTCGGAGACGGAATTGAGAAACCAAGAAATGACAATATTATTGTTCTGAATCCAAGAATTAAGCAGAACCAGATTAGAATCATTAGGTTTTCATAGTAGATCCATCTATGAACACTAATTTGTTCTCACAGATAAAGTAATCATCATAGCACGATGCCACAAAACATAATTGCACCACTAAGTGGTTGAGAAACCAGAGACATACCATTCAAATGATGAAGAAAAAATGGACTAGAAAGATCATCAATGGTAGATTTGCTAGATGACGACAGAACAAAACCAAAGGCAGAAGATTCCGTGGAAAAGTTCAATCGAAGATGAAGCCAACAAATCAGAGAAGAACTTCAAGGAATTGAAGACGAGCCGAAGATATCACAAGCTGTGAGAAGAAACAATTTGAGGAGATCACAGATTGCGAGCAAAGAACAAGCAGCAAAAGCTCTCAACTAATACCATATCACAACAAAAGTGTTTTGAGAAAAGTAAATCTTTTCTGATTTTCATTAGTTTGGATGAAAAGTAAAATACGTAATTCTGCTATATATAGAGAGCAGAGTAGTTGAGTAGTTAGTTACAAATTGGTTACAACGAACAAATTCCATTATCAAATAAATGACAGGTCAGTAAAACTAACTAATTATCTGTTGGGTACCTAAATGCAGGTATTAGCAGACAATATCAAGATGCCCTATAGACTTTTGAAAGGTAGTTATTATACAGGTGTTGAAGATGATGCTGTCAATGTAATAAAGTTGGAAGATGAAAGGTTATAATAAACTAATCTGTGCCTTTTATTTTTATTTGAATACTGCTGCTAGTAAATTTTTGTCACCATTTTAGTATTTTGCTGTTCTATATGTTTTTTGTTTATATATATATATATATATATATGGTTATGGACGTGTATTTTTCTCCCTTTCGGGAGTTTTTGGTTGATCTCATTGCAGCTTCTAGAATGCTTATACCAGCTGATGTTCCAAGTGCAAAAGATTTCACCTTTAGGCCGTATAATCCAAATATAAGCAAAATACCACCTCGATATTCCCTAAATAACACTGGAGCTGCTTATTCAGGATCAAAGCGATTTGAAAGAGAGGGCAGCAGTCAAAAACCTATAGTTGTTTGATAAATTTATGCAAAAGTGTATATCTGTTTTTGTTTTTGAGATGATTTGTGGAAAGTTTATAGATCTGCTTTTGTTTTTGTTTTTGTTTTTGTTTTTTTTTAAGATAATCTGTGTAATTTTTTGCAAAATGGCAGGTTCTAGCTAGTTCTGGCGAGTTTTGGTACGAAATTTGGTGGTTTTTGTGTTGAAATCTGTTAGGTTCTATGAGTTCTAGCAGGTTTCGTATTATAACCTAACAGGTTCCGTATTAGAACCTAGCGGGTTTCAGGACGGAACTTGGTAAGTTCTAAGATGGAATCTGGTAGGTTTAAAAAAATTATGTTAGAATTTGATAGATTTCAAGTTAGAACCTGACAGGTAACAACCCGGCATCCGTGTTGGCAATTGGAGGCGGTTGGAGCTTCTTTGTTTTAAAAAAATTTGTTGGAATCTAGTAGATTTCAAGTTAGAACCTATCAAGTTACAACCCGACACCTGTGCCGACAACTGGAAGTGGTTGGTGCTTATTTGTTAAAAAAAAAAAGTCAAAATCTGTAAGCTCCAAGTTGGAACCTGACAGATTCTAATCTGGCACCTTGCTCAAGCGATTGGAGAAGGGTTCTAGCAGGTTCCATTCTAACATCCTACATACGTGAGTAGAAGGAAGGGTGACTTGGGCTTTTAATAAATCCACAATTTCTAATAAACGGCAATTTTAATAAGTGGTTTGTTGGAGAGTATTGTTTTATAAGGTGGTGCATTGGAGGGGTATCCTTATAAGTTACTTTTTTTTTTTTGTTCTAACCAATATTGGTTCTAACTAATTGATTCCAATAGGCAAGAGCGAAGCCACATAAAGATAAAGGTAGATGGCTATCCTCCGAAGCTTTTTGTTTTTTTAATAATTTTGTGTGTGAAATTTTATAAAAATTATATTATGTCCTCCTAAAATTACATTCCAACTCCTATGAAATATATTTCCCTTCCCTAAAATCAATATTGCTCCTTATTTCATTAATTTAGTCACATTTTCGTCGATTCTTACTAATTTTTTTAGCTTCGCCCCTACCAACAATGTTGTTAAATAGACACTCATAGAGTGTTTGATAAAGTAGTGTGAACTATTGGTTAAAATTGTTTTTATTATAACATGTGAAAGCTTTACATTGTTGTAATTTTTTCTTTTCATTATAAAAGTTTTATACTATTTGTAACTAAGTGGGTGTTTAGAAGAGTGGTGGGAATTACTTTTACTGTAGCATGTGATAGTTTTACACTGTAGCAATTTTTTTCATTGTTACTGTAACATGTAAGAACTTTTAATTATTTATAATTAAGTTTGTGGTAAAAACTGGATGATTTTTATCACTGTCAAATATCTCCTAAATTAATGATGTAAACCACCAAATATCAATCACTCTAAACTTTTTTTTTTTTTTTTGGTCTAAACCGAGTATCAAAACGCCCTTTTGATTTTAAACCCATGAATCAGGATTAGGCCGTGATAGTTTAATGGAATGGCAAATAAAACTTGCTCGACAAGTAGAGTAATGAAACGTGTCCTGTCATAGAGTTAAAAAAAAAAAAAAAAAAAAGAGCAAAATAGCCGGTGAAAACAGTAGGGAAATGTTTGTCCGATGTGTATGTGACGCGCCCTCTAGAGAAGATGCGTCTGCAACCACCCAAATTCTGGAACAGAGAAAACCCATCTGATGATAAGAGACCTTTGTGTGTTTTCACCTCCTCGTTGGCTCTTGTGCGTACCATGTTGTACGGTCGATGTTGATTTGTTCTATAGCCGTACGACCCAATTTCCCATTTTCACTCTTTTCACAAGGAGGGCTCAGTTCCGTTGCTCTTTTTTTTTTCCCCTTTTTTTTTTCTTTTTCCTGCTTTTGATTTTTCTTTTCTTTTCTTTTCTTTTCTTTCCTCTTCTCTCCCCAAACATAAAAAGAAAAGAATTTTTTACTTTTTTGACATTACACCGAGGATTAACAGTAACGTTAATACATCCACAAAAAAAGCAAGACCGAGATAAAGCCGCATCCAAAACTGTCACGTACAATTTTTTTTTTTTTTGTCTTTCATATATATAATTTATTTGATTAGTCTCTCCAATATTTTGTTAGAAAATCAAAGGGTATACTAGAAAATAATTAAGTATTGAGTTTAATATTGTTTCTCAAGTGCATTATTTCTGAAAACAATTTTTTTTATAAGAATCTCAAAAACAAAAAATAAGCCAGTACCAATAGAATGCTTTTTTTAATTTCTCTTGTTTTTTACTTTTTAAAAAATAATGTTTTTTTATTATTTTGATATCTTATATTTTAAGAAAACATTATATTAGTACTTTATTATTTAAAAAATATTAAAATAATACTCTATAGTTTTTGAAATATCATTTTAGTATATTGAGTTTATATTCTATAATATGAAATTTTTAATTTATCCTTTTATTAATGAGCCTGAAATTATTTTATGAAAATAATAAAAAAAACAAATAATACTAAAAAAATAATTTTGCCTACAAATATGCTTCCTTATGAGTTTTGATTGTATTTTGATTTTCTATTATAGTTTTACAAAATTTATTTGGTATTCATTAATAGATGAGCAACAAAAATTTCACATAAAAACACAAGCTTAGAGTACCAAGATGATTTTTAAAAACATAATAATATTGTTTCGATATTTTCAAAATTATAGGTTTAAAATTAATATTTTTAGTTTAAAAACTATAGCATGTAAGAACTTTATATTATAATATGTGAAAATTTTACCATGTTTATTATTATAACTAGTGATTAAATCTATTATTCTAAATGGCCTAAAAATTTTTAAAATACTAGACACTAAAATAATAATATCTTAAGTAATTTGTTTTCGTCTGTCATTTTTCCCTCTATCTTTTTCACCCCAAATAACATTTTCTGCTCTCGTTATGGAAAATATGGGTTTTACCAAAACAAGCAAAAGGATGAGGTTTTCTTTTTCCACCCTCTTAATTTAATAGGATAGTATTTATTGAAGTTTTTTTTTTCTTTTGCTACTTTTTTGTAGGTGGGGTTCAATGAAATCGTCCAATAAGAGGATGAGACGAGGGGTAAGGCCAGTGATGACTGATAATGATGACGGCATATACACAACAAGAATATCAAGAAAAAGAAGGGGAAAAAAAAAGATGGGTTTGTTTGTGATCCAAATAAGGTCAATCTCCTTTCTCCCAAAACCCACCCCCTATGTTCTAACATAACACACCCCTTTCTTTCTTTCCTAATTCCATAGTGGTTTTTGGCAAACATCTTCCTATTCTCTCTTCTATTTTTTTTTGGCAAATTTTTTCTTTTTTTCCATGATTTCCTTCTGAGCTAGATCTTTTCCATTTTTGGCATATCAAGAATCCTTTGAGGTGAACAAGAGACTCTATCTGGGTCTGCTTTGTCTTTTAAGTCTTCTGATCTAGTCAATCAGAAACCCACATATGTATATGTATATATATATATATATATGTGTAGCTCTGATATTCTTTGAAAACAAAAAGAACGACCTTTCCAGCTATATATATATTTATGTGTCTATATATAACATCTCCTGGTTGTTTGCTCAGAAGCTACAGGTAAATTAACAGGTTTTCTGAGTCATAAATATTTTTTTGAAGAGTCCTAGGCATTTCTTTCTCGTCAAAAGATCTGGGTTTTTTCTTTTTTCCAATTTGGTGTAATATACTTCCTTTTTCTTTTTGTTTTGATCTATTTCTTCTTCTTCTTCTCACGCTTTTGCTTTGTTCAGTTTTCTTCTTGAAAACCAAATGATATTGAAGTACTGAAGAAGATCTAGTTACACTACTTTCCAAAAAAGAAATTTAAAGAAAAGAAAAAAAAAAAGAAAAAGTTCAGAACTTGAATCTCAAGGTTTCGTCTTTTCTTCTTCCTTTTTGAACGCCTCTTCTCACTCATCGAAAATTACATTCTGGGTAAGATTCCTCTTCGGCTTTCAAACTCGCATTTCCTTCGTAGTTTAAGTACTTATAATTTTTTTTTCCTTTTCATTGTGTGGAAAAGTGGTAACAATTATAGCCAAAAAAATGGTGAGAGGAAAGACTCAAATGAGGCGCATTGAGAATGCGACGAGTCGGCAAGTGACGTTTTCGAAAAGGCGAAATGGGCTGCTGAAGAAGGCCTTTGAGCTTTCAGTTCTATGCGATGCTGAGGTCGCTTTGATTATCTTTTCTCCAAGAGGCAAGCTCAATGAATTTGCAAGTTCAAGGTAATAATCTACTTATTTTGTCTATTTTATTTTATTTTTTACGTATATATTTCTCTTAAATTTCTCAAAATTCTGTCTTGGATATTGCAAACGTGGGTATTCTTCTGCTCTTTTGTCTGTTGTTTTACTATCATGCATAGTTCTTAATGACATGTCCCTTTTGTTTTGCACCTTGTTTTTGTTCCTTGTTTTTTTCCTTTTGCACCTTATTATAATTATTAATTATCTGGGGGCTTGCTCTTTCCATTGCCATTTTCACTCTTGGGTTTTTTTTTTTGCCTTTTGATTTGAGTTCCATAATGTTCAATTTGGTTAGATTCGAATCCTTTGTTCTGTTCATGTGTTTTATTCATCTGCAGAAATACCGCACCAATAATGAAAAGCAAATAGTGCAAATCTGAAGTGTTACTGACTGTATTTTGCATTTTCTAACTACCCTATTAATATTTTTCCCCTTTTAATTGGAATTGTACTTCCCAGTAAACCTAAGTCTGTGATGGCATCAGATTTACAGCTGAAGCCAAAGTATGTCTATATATATACATATGTATATTATCTATTCGTACGGCAGTTAATTGTATGACCATTAAAGTAAAAAAAAGAAGTTAGCTGTACTTGCATTGATTCATAATCTAAGAACTTGAGCGGGGAGAGATATTCTCGAAAGTATTAATTTTAGGAATATTTTATCCTATTAACTCCATAACAACAAGCATTAAAAGTTACAGGTCTGTTTGGTAAATGGATTAGAATTGTAGTGGTTTAGATTATTTTGGTTTGAATTATATGATTTGAATTGTTATTCAAATTTACGTTTTCGTATGCATTTAATGTATTAATCTAAATAGAGAATAAAATTGGTACTTGTTTTTAGATAGATAGTGGAAACAGTTTTTGATTTATTGACGAATCTAACAAAATCTTAATGTTCATAATATTAAAAAAATATGCAATATGAATTTTAATTTATTCCTCTTTTTATTATGAACACAATGAAAGAAAAATTGTCAAATGAAAAAGTTATAATTTTTTTAATGAATATAAAAGAGAGAATATGGATTTTACTATAACAAATTGATTTGAGGGTAAAGAATTTAAAAGAAAGTAGAACTTTAAAAACTTAAATTCAAAGGATTTATTTGATTTAAATTTTGGAAGAAATAAACGCCTATATAAAGAATTCTTTAGACTTAAAGTTTAAAAGATTTAGCTTAATATGTTAAACCAACAGGCCCAAAAAATATCATCATATATGGAGCAACAAGTAATAATGTAATATAGATGTTTGTGAAGATGAAACTATTTGTAGAATAAATATAAATATCCAGGGTGGTCATATCAGAAAATCCGCCATTGAAAACAGAAAAAGAGGATTGGTTGAACGATGTACGATAAATGTCAACTTCACGTACGTTCTTATCATTTGGTCTAAATCAGGTTGTGAATATTGAATAGTTTAAAGGGTCAAGTTCTCTTTTCACTTTTGGTTCATGTGGAAGTTGATGACTTTGTTTGTGGAGGGACTGGTTGGAGAAGTTAATAGTTCCGTTGTTTCTTTATTCTTGACATAGAGTTGTCTTCAATCATAATTGGAAAGAGATTCTGTGTTTTGTACGTAGCTAGGAAAAACATATCGTACCAAGAGTGTTTAACCACAAGATTATACTATGCTCTAATAAGTAATCTTACGTACCTTATTAACACACCTGATGCCTGGATAGACAAATTTAATTGGGTGGATATGGTATAGGCTAACGCTAATTTTGTGCTTGACTTCGTTATAAGATCATGTCGAGTTCAAATCCTCCTATCCTCTTAGGGAAAAAAAGGAGAATAATTGAAACCATATATATCTATGGATTCAGCATTAACAAGTCTTTTTTTTGGTTTTTTTTTTTTTCTATATTCTTGATATAGATAGTACTTAATTAATGCCTGGATAGACGCGTGTGATTGAGTGGATGCTGGTATAGCCTTAACATCAATTCCACAGCCAACTTTTAATGCCCGTTTTCAAGTTGGAAAAAAAAAAAAAAAAGAGAGCTTATACACATGGATTTAGCATTAATTTGTGAATATCACAATTAAATACCTCAGTTTTGCTGCTTTATTCATGGGATATTATGTTATTTCATGTGCCATTTTGCATAATGTATCATGTGGCAATCGCTTCACTGTGTGTCGAATTCAGATTCATATGTTTCATAATCTACCACGTCTTGGATAATCTAGTCAGTACTTTGTCCGTTTCTTGACATTCATTACTGATTTATCTCTTTCTGTCTCTCATACGCTATGAATACTTAAAAAAAATCACCACATTGCTGGTATGGAACATGGAAAGTCTATTATGACAGTCATAACTAAATTTTTTTTTTCCACCATTTCTATATTTCCATCTGCTATTTAATGATAACATCCTAGATATTACATGATTTCAGAGAGGAAGTTATAATTTGTCTGTGGAGCATAAAATCTCTAAATGGCAATCACTTAAAATGAACCAAATTAAGATGTACCTCAATTGAATGGAATAATTAATATACCTACATGTATTGGACCACTCTCGCCTTAAAATGCATGACATTATAGGGTATAGGCATATATGTTTATGTCATGCATACCCACACAAACGCACAGAGAAGGGTGTGTGTGCATTTATACGCTTTTCTACTTCTGTGCTGTCTCCAGAGTGGTAATAATAATAAAAAGTTTGTCCACTATTTATATTGTAACTAACTTTTAACTGATAGTCTTGAAGTCTTTCCCAAAAAGAAAGCGCAGATATTCATTTACTATAAGTTAGTTGTGTTAATCAGATTAGTTTTTACTATTAGTATTATATATTTTATCCTTTATTCTTATTGTTGAGGATAAAGTAGTATTTTTATTTTTCACAAGCGACTCCTTGTGTATTTTTCGTTGTGCGATTCAAGCAATTGGGGAGTGAAATGCCCTTTTTAAACTTTTTTAAGGTAAATGTCCGAAGTTTTTGATATTAAAAAAATGACTGTTTTTGTACATTAATGATGTATTGATTAGCTCTGTATATTGATGATATACTGATTTGTAGTTTATAATTGATTACCTTGATGGTTTATTCACTCAATAGTTTACTGTTTGTCGATGATAAATCATTAGAGATCGATGATAAAACAATTTATTAGTAAGTAAATAAGTAAAGTACTTGTATTAATTAATGATGTATATCAATGATGTGCTAATGTATGTCAATGATATATTGCAGTAAAAAAAGATCATTTTTTTTTTAATTTCAAAAAGTTTGGCCATTTCCATAATTTTTAAAAAGTTCAGCCATTTATTTAAAAATGTCTCCAAAAATAAGCCATTCGTCTAATTTTCACACAATTTCAATAAGAAATCCTAGCTTTCATTTTGTACCCAATATGGTTATTGTAATTCACAATTTGGTCCAAAAAACTGGATCACTTTCTTTTTCCTTTTAATGGCCCGTGCGTGCACGCATATTTTTATCTTGAAGTTTGTCCTCATTTTTTTTTTTTATCAGTTTGGATTCTTTCTCCTTTCTTTTGCTCTTCTGAACATTGTTTTGTATTTTGTTTGTACTTTTCTATAATTAATATTTGACAATACTAAGATACTTTGTGCAGTGGTATTGGCATTGTTTTTGTGAGTGTCAAATATTTGTGCTATAGTAGCCTGATGTTAGTTGTTTCCTCTTTTCCATTATGAAAAAAGTGGAGTTTAGTAATAAAAACTTATAGTCAATATAAAGGCAAATATAAACCAATTACTACACTTGCAACAAAAACACTCCTTCTTACGACTCAGGAAAAACACGCTCAAAGTGGAAGACATTGTTGTTATCTGAAGCTGATCAAAGCATAAAGAGATAACCAAACTTAATTGACCCTCTTGTACACTAATTAAAAACTTACAAATTAGAGAATTCTCCTATTCCTACTTTGGTCCTCTTAATACCAACTCTAACTTCAATATTTCACATAAATTTGAGTTCTCATTTTTTGAGTAGTAGGTGTATTAAAGATTGTATTCACTATTAAAAAAAATAACAAGTCAAATTAGTAAAAAAGTTAGAATCCAAATTGACATTCCTAGCACTTGGGTCGCCGGATTTTAGTAGGGTATTCTACCCTTGTGGCTAGAGTTAATTTGAGTCGGTTGAAAGTAAATGGTATGACCCTAGAGGAGTGAAGTGAAATAAGAAAAATGTAGAGTTAGTGAATAAAGTTTTTGGACTCTAGTATGTAACCCTGAGTTAAAAAAGTCTGCGTTTTTCTAGGTCTTTGTACAAAGAAGGTTCATGCAGTGACTAACTTAAAACTTTGCCTAAGTTGCCAAATATTAGATAAGAAAATGAAAGTACTAAAATGAGAAGGTAAAAGATTTGATAATATGTCTATATTTAGACATAAATATATTACCAAACCACGTTAAATCTACTTTGTCTTCTTTTTATTCTTTTGTTGATACCTTTGTTTTCATTGTATGTCGCTTCAACGAGCGACACTCTAATCTCTCGGTGATTTGTTTTTCTTGCACCGTCCCTCAACTTTTGTCGTATCTGCACTTGGCAGTCGTACCTGCACTTATGCCAAACCTAATTATGTCCAATACTCAATCATTTATATGCTTATATTCACTTTTAAGTCCGCATATGGGCTTAGAGACATTTTTATCGGAGAGTTACACTTCACTTTGTCTGGAGGTCATGATGTGCTATCAAAGTATAAGGCAGGTTCTTTAAGCATTGATGCAAGGTGTTATTTGTGAGAACCTTTTTACATGTCTTAGAAAATGTCATACATGCATGCAGTGCCTTGATGTTGCTTTTAGCAAAAAGAGAGAGAGGGGCAAAAAAAGGAATTTACTTAACGTTGCATGCATGATGTTGATTCCAAAGTGGGACCAACTAAAGTTTTCTGGTGGTTCCACTCTAGACGAGGAGCATAAATTTTTTTCTGGAATTCATTTAGATTAATGGAAATTTTATAATTTTAATTATGCTATGGACATTAGGACATGTACACTTTAGGTTGAATAATTCTACATAGGATATAAAAGGAAGTGCTTAACATTTATGTGAACTCAAGCCTAGGGAGTGATGCAACAGCAAACTGATGAGAAACATGGCTATCACGATGGAAAAAGTCTTAAGAAATTCCCTATTTGATATATCAGTCTTGTTAATTCTCTAAACAATAACACAACAGTAAAAAAAAAACTATATTTCAAGAAAAAAATTAGTAGACCGAATATTTAGTTGATGCAATAGCACAGGGCCCAAAATGAATTAGTAAATTAATTAGTATAGCAAGTAGTGTAACATGTACACTACTACTACTACTACTACAATAAAAGAAAAAAAAGAGAAAAGAAAAAAAAAAAACAAAAAGAAAAACAAATTAAACAAAAGAAAAGAATTAAAATTCAATAAAAGAATAACTACATGAATATTTAGATGAAAGTATAGGGTTGAGAATATAAATAGGAGATCGAAATCTCAAAAGCACAATGTCACATAATTTACTTCTCAACCCTATCTTCTTGCCATTTGGGATCTCAAATTTACTTCTCAACCTTGTTGACTGTACTCTTTTGGATGCTGGCCTTTATTACTTATAACTAATTAATTAATAAGTAAAGTTGCATATATGGGTCCGTGGAAGAATTCAATTGATTTATCTAACTTATTTATTATAGAGCATGTTAAAAACATTTTCTGCTAGATACTAGAATATATCATTTTTTAGGGAGTCCATAATCATCTCGAATTATATAGGTCAAGCACATACATGGTTCTTTCATAAATTTTTTTACGGTTGATAGAAAAATCTTATCAACCGATGGCTAAAAACCTATAGCACTAAGGCTATGCCAAAAGTTGCAAAGAAACAAATCTTGTAGATGAAAACATAACTAAAAGCTAAAAAAAAAAAACACAAATTAACCACGTTATTATAAATGAAAAATTAAAAAGAAAAATTTACAAGCTAGAACACAAAAGCACAAGACCCTCCAACACTAGCAAAAAGAAACGAGGGAAAAGACGAGCTTTGGAATTCATGTGCTGCTACATCTGAAGAATCACATTCAAACCATTGGTGTCTCTGATATGCATTTCAGGGTGCAGGCATCAATATTTACTGTTGCTTGTCAATGTGGAAAATCATAAGCGCTTAGGTTTTCAAGATTTCCATTTCAATGTTTCTGTTGTGACCAGGGGCCATTTTCATATACTCGCAGGATAATAAGACCGCCTCTTTTGCATGACCAGTTGCGTTAGAATGTGTTCTTGATTATTCTCATTAATTGTCCATGTTCTTTTCCTTAAATTGCTGAAAACTAAGAAAACTACTTTTGTTCATTAGTTGGTTTATGGAGCTCATTCTTGTAGGATTAGTTATCACTATATATGATTTTGGAACAATGTTCGTGAAACTGCTTCTCAAAACTTTTTAAATGCACATCATATTAGCTTTTGGGCAGTAAAATCTCTTTATTCTTCAACTACTTCAGATCAATATTTAGTATGATATTTAAAACAAACTGCATACCTTTTCTATCAATATATATATATATTTTGAATTTATGTATTAATTATATATAATAGAGGATCAAGTTGGTTTGAATTGATCTGTTGTGGATGTCAAACCACTTCTTCAGCTTCCCTCATTTTGTGTCTTTTTAGTAGTGATTCATTTTGCATATCATTCAGGCTGCTTAAGTTGTTTTGTATTTGTAATTACACTGATATATGTTTGGAATCGTCAGCATGCAGGCAACGATAGAACGTTATAGGAGGCATACAAAAGACACTCAAACCAACAACAAATCCGTTGAACAAAACATGCAGGTTCGTCATATTTGTCCTCTCATTAAAAAAAAAAAAAATCCTTTTTAATTTTGGGCAAAATGAAAATTGAGAATTATCTTCAAGAAGAAATCATTAGAAAATATTAATTCCATCCATTTACTTTTTCCTTTTAGTAATGTCATATACATATATATATATGTGTGTGTGTGTGTGTGTATATGAATATATATGCCTCTAAATTTGGGCTATTCGCAAAATAAGCTTAATCCAGTCAATTCGACATATTCAAACCAATACGCCGAATTTCATTGGTTAGGATACGTTAATAAATTGTGAAAATCCTACTTTAAAGGTCATGATTGGATCACAGATTAAAAAAAAGCTCATTCCACAAAATCTGCAAATTCTTAAAGAATCCATTTTGAATTTTATTACATCTAAGTCAGTTTGTCATAATAATTGACTAGGTTGTAACAGATTGAATTTTCTTGAACTTTTTTTTTACTGTAGTAAGTTTATTTTAATTTCTAATAGTGAAAACTCAGACCTTCAATAGTCTTAGCTTTAAAGGTCCATATCACAGTCCCAATTTGTCAAATCCAATCCATTTTGGATATTTTGGATTGGATTAGATTGGGTTGATGAACTTGATTTGTGATGGATTAGGATATTTCCAATCCAATACTTTTGAACTGAATTGTGAATTGACCCGACTTCTGTAAGAACTCTAACCATAAATAGTATGGTTTTAATCTCAAAAATGTATAGGGCAAGACCAATATTCAGTGATGACTTTCAAGCTATGAGACCTATAGAGAATTCTAGTTTGACTTTGACGTGAATTTTGAAAAACCACCAGGCTATCACCAACTAAAAGTAACAATACATGCAGCCGTTGATTATAATAAAGTGAACACATTAATCTTGGAAGGATTTGCATTTCTATGTACTTTGCATGTAATTTTTTTACTTTTCTTGCATTAATAATTTAGTGATTGCATGTCAAGTAATCAAATCTAATTATGGATAATATTATTCTCCCTTTCGCACCCCATTCACACGTGGAGAGCTCACAAAATTTCTCTAATAAAAGAATAGGGTTAATTATATAACTATATGTTAAAAAGGAAGGAAACGGTTGTGATATCACCGAATATTGGGAGAATTATTTAGCTGTGAATAGTTACTATAAATAGGAGATTAGTCAACTTTGTAAAATAGGAAATTGGATAGAATAGCTAGCAGTAGTAATTAGTTTCCTAATTTTATGATTATTCTCTCCAATGAAGAGGATCCGTGTACACTTATGTTAATATAGAGCCAATATAGAAAAAACCTATTCTATGTTATTTGTCTTTTGCAAGCCTTCATGGTACCAGAGCCACTCTAAGAAATTTGAAAAAAACCTAGTTTCTTATTTTGTACCATTTCTTCATTGATCAGCCATGTCTGATGTCTCCTTTGAGTCTATTTAGTCTGTCACAACCCAACCTCCTGTCACAACTTAGCCAACCAACCCTGTCACCCAAGCCTCCAATACCGATTCTCACTCTGTTCAGATCACAACTATTTGCCTTAATGGCGATAATTTTTTATGGTGGTCCCAGTCTATTCGGATGTATATCGGAGGGCCGGGAAAAATAAGGTATCTGACAAGGGACAAGGTAGCACCAGCACCAGAAGACCCAACGTGCGCGACCTGGGATGCAGAAAATTCAATGGTGATGACTTGGCTCGTGAACTCCATGGACGAGGACATTAGCTCCAATTATATATATTACTCGACAGCCAAAAAACGCTAGGACAATGTGAATCAGATGTATTCTGATTTGGGAAATCAGTCTCAGGTCTTTGAATTGACTTTGAAACTTGGTGAAATTCGGCAGGGGGAAGACTCAGTCACCAAGTACTTCAATTCTTTGAAGCGTCTTTGATAGGACCTGGATTTGTTCAAGTATTATGAATGGAAATCCATTGATGGCGATAATCAGAACAAAAAACTGTTGAGGCTCATCGCATTTGCAAATTTCTTGCTGGACTTGATGTAGAATTCCATGAGGTACGGGGACGGATCATTGGCAGGATTCTACTGCCTCCTATTGGCGAGGTGTTTATGGGCATTCGAAGAGAAGAGAGCTGCCGACATGTAATGTTGGGGAAGAAGACTTCCAGCGGGCCGATTGAGGGTTCTGCCCTTATAATTGCGGATGCTACTGCTAATAAAGTAGCCAATTTTTAGCGAAAAACTGAAGAGAAGCCTCCGAGTCTGGTGCGACTACTGCAACACACCGTGCCATACTCAAGAAACCTGTTGGAAAATCCATGGAAAACTAGCAAATTGGAAGAGCAGAAACAGCCATGTGGTTCCTACTATCAATGAAATTGAGACAAGTCCCTTCAGCGAGGAGTAAATGGGTCACCTCCTGAAGCTGCTGAAATCTAATTCTTTATCTAGTATTCCTACTGCTTCATTTGTACAAACAAGTGGTTCACTTAATGCCTTTTCTTGTTGTTCAAACTCTGCTCCATGGATCATCGATTCAGGAGCCTCCGATCATATGACTAGCCTTTTCAATCTTTTTAACACTTACTATGTTCAAGCCTTTAAAAAATTCGAATTGCAAATGAAAGTTTCTCACCCATTGCAGGAAAAGTTTTAATAAAGATATCAGAGAATATCAATCTTAATTGGCATGTAACCTTTTGTCCGTGAGTAAGCTAACCTAAGAATCTAATTGCCGTCTAATTTTCTGTGATTCTCACCATGAATTTCAAGACTAGAGCTTGGAGAAGAAGATTGAAAATGCTAAGATAATATATGGGCTTTACTACTTTGATGGTGACCTCTCCAGTAATAAAAGAACTCAAGGCCTTAGTAGTGCTATGTCTAATTCTGTTTATGAACAAATAGTGCCTTGGCATTCAAGGCTAGGACATCCTAGTTTTACACATCTTAAATATTTGTTTCGTACTGTATTTAAGGGTTTGGATTGTTCATCGTTCTATTGTGAAAGTTGTTGCTTATCTAAGAGTCAACATATTACTTATTTACCAAAACCCTACATTTCTTCAAAAACCATTTTATTTAATACATAGTGATGTTTGGGGAACTTCAAAAGTCACTACTATCTCTAAGAAAAAAGTAGTTTGTTACTTTTATAGATGATCATATCCGCTTGTATTGAGTTTTTTTGATGAGTGAAAAATCCAAGGTTAAAAAACTTTTTAAGAATTTTTGCATTATGGTTGAAACTCAGTTTCAAATAAAAATTAGCATTTTTTATGTCGATAATGGAACCAAGTATTTTAATAAAATTTTAGGAAGTTTTTTTGAAGGAAAAGGGTATCCATCATCAGTCCACTTGTATGGATACTCCTAAATGAAATGGAATAGCTGAAAGAAAAAATAATTTATTTGAAGTAGCTTGTGCTATAATGTTTTCAATGAATGTTATAAGATATCTTTAGGGAGAAGCTGTTTAATAGCTTCTTATACACGTGTTTTAACACATAGCATGCTATTAGAATGTTTCAAAAAATTCTTTCCCTTATCCAGGATATACTTGGATTTACCTCTAAAGGTTTTTGGCTGCATTGCTTTTGTTCATATACCTAATAATACTTGGTCCAAACTTGATCTTCGGGTCGAAAATGTGTTTTTATCAGGTATGCTTCTTATAAATAGGGATATAATCCCCAAACAAGAAAAATTTATGAGTATAGTTGTCACTTTCTTTGAAAATAAATCCTACTTTGACAAAATTCTCTTAAGGGGGAGAATAAAGTGATGGAAGAAAATTTTTTGGATGCATCTCCTATTCCTTTACCAAATATGATTTTGACTACTCCACCTCATTTTTCTCATCCTACTGTTATTCCTGAAAATCAAAGTCAGGAACAATGTAATGAGACCAATAAAAACAATGAAGGAAATCCTAGTCATACAGTTCCAAACGTTACTGTATCAAAATAGGGGGAGAATCACAACAACCGGGCACTAACAAGCCCAATACTCAGACTCTAGTTTATACTTGGTGGATATCCCATCAGAGGAGTCAAAGTCAGCCTATTTCTCTTGGTAGTGATCAATCTCAACCTTCAGGAACTAGATCTGCAGATACTACATGTAGTTCTGTCCCTAACTCATCTTTAGTTCCTATTGATTCTCCTAACCAAGAACCATCAGACCTTAATATTCCTATGGCTGTCAGGAAAGGAACTAAAACTTACACCAAATAACCTAGATATCCCATTACCAAATACCTTTCTTACAAAAATATCTCTCATACTTACAAGGCTTTTACTTCAAACGTTTCACACCTGTTTGTTCCGAGAAACATTCAGGAAGCTCTTGATGATCCGAATTGGAAATTAACAGCGATGGAAGAGATCAGTGCTCTTAAAAGAAGTGGTACTTGGGAGATAGATTTACCCAAGGAGCAAAAAAAGAGCAGGCTGTAAGTGGGTCTTCACTATTAAATGTAAAGCTCATGGTAGTATTGAGAGGTACAAGGCAAGACTAGTAGCAAATGGCTTCGCCTAGACCTATGGAATTGATTATCAAGTGATCTTTGCACTAGTAGTCAAGATAAATTCAATAAGAATCCTGTTATCTTTAGCTTTAACTTTTAGCTAGCCATTACACTAGTTAGATGTAAAAAATGCTTTTTAAAGTGGAGATCTTGAGGACGAGGTCTTTATGAATATACCACCTAGGTTTGAGGGAAAAATAGGACCAAATAAAGTCTATAAACTAAAAAAATCTCTATATGGTCTCAAACAGTCCCCTAGAGCTTAGTTTGAGAAACTTGGGAGAGCTATGAAGAGTTATGGCTACAGTCAAAGCCAAGCTAATCATACCATATTTTACAAACACAATAGAGAAGGTAAGGTTGTAGTCTTAATTGTCAATGTGGATGATATAGTCTTGATAGATAATGACAAATAAGAATTAGAGAAGCTAAAAGGAAGGCTTGCAGCTGACTTCAAAAACAAGAATCTGGAAGCATTGAAATACTTTCTTGAAATGGAGTTTGCTAGATCCAAATAAGGTATATTTGTAATTCAATGCAAGTATGTTCTCAATCTACTTGATGTGACAGGTTTTATAGGATGTAAACCAACTGAGACTCCTATTGAGCCGAACCTTAAGCTATAGCCTACTAAAGTTGAAGAAGTTTAGAATAGAGAATAATATCAAAGATTGGTTAGATGATTGATTTACTTGTCACATACATGACCATATAAAGCCTTTGTCGTCAGCATAGCGAGCCAGTTCATGCACATACTAGGACAAATACACTTTGATGCAATTATAGAATTTTCAAATATCTGAAAGGAACTCTTGGAAGAGGTCTTTTGTTTAAGAATTGTGAGCATCTATAAGTTGAACCCTATGCTGATACGGGTTGGGCTAGGAGTACTATTGATAGATGGTCAACATTTGGCTACTGCACATTTATTGGGGGCAACCTTGTCACCTGGGGTAGTAAAAAGTAGAATGTGATAGCTTGAAGTAATGCAGAGGCTGAGTTTAGATCAGTCGCTTATGGAATTTGAAGTGTTGTGGATTCAAAGACTATTGGAAGAATTGAAGATATCTAATCTATTGCCTATGAAAATATACTCGGATAACAAAGCTGCCATGTCAATCGTCACAATCCAATACTTCATGATAGAACAAAGCACGTAGAAGTAGACAAACACTTCATCATGGAAAAGCTCAAAAACATATTGTTCTGTATGCAATACATTCTTACTGCCGAATAAGTGGCAGATGTGCTTGTAAAGGGACTTCCTACAAGACATTTTGACAGACTAATTGGCTAGCTAGCAATGGAAGATATTTTCAAACCAGTTTGAGGGGGAGTGTTGAAAAGGAAAGAATTGGTTGTGATATCACCGAATATTAGGAGAATTATTTAGCTGTGGATAGTTAGTGTAAATAGGAGATTAGTCAACTTTGAAAAATAGAAAATTGGATAGACTAGCAAGTAGTAATAATTAGTTTCCTAATTTTATGATTGTATTCTCTCCTATAAAAGAGGACCCGTGTACACTTGTGTTAATATAGAGCCAATACAGAAAAGACCTATTTAATATTAATTGTCCTTTTCAAGCGTTCACTATACCTTTTAATTTTTATTTTTTTAATTTATATTTCTGTTTTTAGAAACTACAAAGGTATCTTTTGAATTTGAAAAACTTGTTTCAATTTTATCTCTTGTAAACTTTTTCAACTAAAAAACATGAAGATAAGATAAAAATACTATTTATTAAACCTAATTATTTATGAATTATATGTTTCTTCTTGATAAAAAAATTTAAAAATTATTTTAAAATTTCAAAAGTTCTAAGACTTATGATCTTTTTAAAATTTGATGTTTTGTTTAAGTTTTTTTTTTATGTTTTTAATATGTAAAATATTTTTCATAACTATTTTAGAGTAGTTATATTGTTTTGCTTAATTTTTTTTCTATTTACAAGGATAAAATTGAAAAAAATATTTTAAAATTCAAAGGATACGTTTATAGTTTCTAAAAACATAGGGACAAATTAAGAAATAGTTAAAACTAGGTGGTATAATTATGTAATTAATCCTAAAATAATATTAGAAAATTGGGTTGGGTGGCCTTTTTATGGCCTCTTTAAAATCAATAACCATAACTTTTTAAAATTGGGCAAATAGCCGTTTATCAGTGATAAACTTGAGTTTATCGAGTTTAATTGATAAACTGCTTTAGTTTATTAGTGATAAACTTGAGTCTATCAAGTTTAGCTTATCAGTTAAACTCAGTTTATCACTGATAAACTTGATAAACTCAAGAGTTTATCAGTTAAACTCAATTAATTACTGATAAATGACGATTTGTCTAATTTTAAGAAGATATGGTCATTTATTTTAAAAGTACTTTTAAAAAAGTCATTTACCTCTTTATGATCCCTAAAACATTTTGTACAACAACGTTTGAAATTTATCAATCAAACTTTTTCTAAAGACATTCGTAGTAAATGATCAGTGTTTTAGCTTTTTGGTATCAGTAATCTTCCCTCATTATTTATATAAAAAATGTCTATTAATTTTCAGTTATTTTCTTTTTTTTTAATAAATAAATTCACCATTTAAAAAATGACTATTTATTTAATATACATCTTTATCATTATCCTTGTAGAAAAACACAGTTACATATATGCAAATTCAAACGCAGACCACAAAAAGCTCACGCACTAACAATTCCAATGGACATTATCATCCACGGAAATAAACATATATCGCATATTAAACAAAGCACAATCGAAGCCTCTCAGCTTCACCCGTGTCACAAACATAAGTCTCTTTTTCATCAAATAATTCACCTACGTAACTTTCATATATGCTGAGCTTATTATGCTCTACTCAAACCAAATAGAGTGCTTTTACTTATAGCCAAATTTGTTTGGAGCCCAAGCCAGGGAATGCCATGTGGCTGCCAAAGGAAGTGCACAGCTACATGGCATGCACTACGTAGGGAGTTAAAATCTGTTGTTTCAAAAGGATGTATGTTTTCTATGTTGTCAATTTGAAATTGGCCAAATCATTTAAATTTTTAGGGTTTCCTTCGCTTGTGCCTGCCAAACTTTAGAATTATTCTAATTTTTTCCTCTAAACTTTTAAAACTCTTAACTTATCCC
>CAMOHE010029758.1:0-22535 GCA_946598075.1 Artocarpus hirsutus | reverse complement strand
ATTTTAAGTTTAAGATACTAATTTCTTAAAGCTTTTCTTTTAAACTTTCATAATAATTTCATAGAAACATATCTATGAAATTCGTTTCTTAACATAACGTAAAACTTTAATAATCGTTTTTAATCCTAAGAAAATTTATAATTTTCTTACTTAAAAAGTTCGTGTATTTGTTGCATTATCTATTGCAACATTCTTAAACTTTAAAATCCTTTGAACCAAGGTTGTGTAAACACAAGCTCGGTTTTTAAAGCATAATTACGTAAATTATTTACTTATTCATGTGCACATATTTTCGTAAGGTGTGAACACCCGAAATTTTGTAAAATAAAACATGCATAAATTTGTAAAATAAAAATGCAAAAATATTACATTGCGTGAGCGGTATTCATTCCCATCTTCACCATTCGTCCGCCGCTCACCACTGCCCATCAAGTGCCGCTGACAGGTTTTCTTACCTATAGCATGAACATACTTAAATGAGCTTTCGCTCAGCAAGTAGGAAATTAGTCTGGCAAAACATAAATAAAAACCATTTTTATAAAAATATGCATGAGCATTTTATGCTTGCTTATCAACTTGAATTATACTTAATTATTTAAGCTATATCTTATCTTTTTACTTTAGACCTGGTGATCGTACCAGTTGCACACGAGTATTGGGAAGTTAGGGTTCGCGAGGTCCCAACGACACTAAGATTATTTATTTCTTTAACATGGAGCCTCCCCGTGGGTCGAGAGGTTGGTACGACACCCTTAACTTGTCTTATAAGTTTCACTTGTATTATTATGTGTATGCAGTATGATTTATCACTACATGACATCACAATTTCATAATTCTTGAATCTTAAATCATAATCATGCTTGACTTGAAGGTGATCAAACAATATAATTTAAATATTGCATACATCACACATTATTCATCACATCATCATCATGGCATTTCACATCATGTCATAACATAACATATCACATCATAACATATAACAGTGTAACAAATCACTGATTATGTATTTTCATAATTTTTATGAAAATATTTAAAATTAATTTATTTTTAAACTATTCATACTGTAAACGAGATTCTTACTTACCTGGACTCCGAGCTGAGCGGGTCCAGTTGCATCTCGCTGTATCTGCAATCTATGCAGCATCCTCAGCAGTGCTCCTCGAGTGGCTGTGGATGGCTAGGAATGCTTCATGGAGATTTATGACTGCTGAAAACATCATTCTGGACTCCGTTACTGCAGTCTGGGTCGCCTCGATCTGCGTACAGTCGGTACCGGATGATTTTTATCAGAGTAGAATTAGCTCAAATGGAGGTCACCATCGCATTCAGAGCGTCGAAACGAGTCGGGAGGCGGTCTCGGATCATCGATCGGAGGTCCGGATCACAAAATCCTAAAGTGGTGGTTGACAGCCGTTGACCAATGCCAATTGGTTCCGTTGGTGGCTGAGCTCGAGCCTACCACCCCTAAATCGACCCTTCTGAGTCCAATGACGATGTCAATTTTGTCCAATTCGGCCTCTAACCACGCAGATCGAAGGTCAAAGTGGGCAGCAAAAATAGAGACTCCAATCTCCTATCTCCGGCAAAACTTCTGTGAAATTGAGTTAGGGGTTTTGTTCCCCGTAGTTCTCTGAACATTTTCCCTCTAATGGTGGGGCTCGACATGGCGTGGAATGGCAGCTCCACCTCCTCACGGCGGCACTAGGTGGCGGGTCATGGTTCTCCGGTGATCGGCGATCGTCTTGTGCAATTGAGGGGTCAAATTTCTTCCTCTCATTCCTCTGAGTGTTTTCATGCCATCAATTTGGCTCCACGGCGGAGGAAATGGACAAGTTCGAGCTCTTCACGGTGGCTTGACGGCGGCTGAGGTGGAACTCCAATGAACGGCGGCTGTGGCGTGAAATTAGGTGAGGGGTTTTACTCCCTGTCACCCTCTGAGTGCAATGGTGGCGGCGGTGCACCTCAACTCCGCCGTGAACGGCGGCATCGAGTGGTGGCGTGGCGGCTGGAATGGGGCTGCTCCGATGAAGCTTCTCCGGCCAAAATCGAGCTAGGAGATTAGTTTCATTCTCTTTATCTCTTCGTTCTGAGTCCGTTGACACCAAGATCGCGTCGATCGGAGCTCGGACGGAGGATATATCACACCGAAAAATTTTGTGATTTTCAGCCACTTTAACCAGCGCGTGAGGGCTGCTCCGGCGGAGTTGTGGGTGGCACGACACACCGTTGGACTCAGCTCGTCGAGACCTTTCCATTGGTGCGGGAGGTGTCGAAAATGGAGGTCGGATCTTGGATTGTGTTTGAGGAGAGAGAGAGACGAGCTGATTCTATTGGCCTCTTTTTTTTTGTATTTATAGACCATTTTGTGGTCTACACATTCTAAATCGTGCAATATCGGTAGATCAAATTTGATCTGTAACTTTAAAATTTTGTGGACATAACTGTACTTTTGAAAACTGTAATTTATTTACACTTTAAAGATAATCACACAAATTTTTAATTCTCTTATTGTATTATTGTGTTACTGAAATATTCATGTTGACATAAAAATCATTTTCATAAATTTTTTCATACTATATGAATTTTGTGATTAAATTTTGAAACAGTTAAACTTTGATACATTTGTCTTCAAAATCAATGATTAATTATTTTCACAACTATATACATATATATATATATATATGTATATATGTATATGAATTCTTAGAAAGATATTGTGCATTTAACTTTGCTCAATATAATTATTAATATTTATATATATATATATATATATTTAACCTTTGAAACTTAAAAATGTAATTTTAAACATATATTTATTTTTATTAAAAATTTTCATATTGTAAACTTCAAATCTCATTATAAAAACAATAGTTGTGATTTTATAAAATTTTTGTAAATTAAATTGACTACCTGAAAGTCAATTTAATTTAAATTCTAAACTTAGCACAATTTTGTGCTTCACGAACTACTTCTTATAAAGAGCCATTTATAAGTCCACATCTTACCAATAGATCAACGTTTGTGGACTCCATCAATGCTCTTCTTCTTCTTCTTATTACTACAACAATTGTTATTATTATTATTGTCATTACAACAATAATAGTAAACTTTACATAATTATTAATGTGTATAATAATTAACTATACACATTCAAAATATTGAAATTCTCGAACTTCCAACGATCTTATAATTTTCTTGAAATTCTTGTCTTACTTTTTGATCTCCTATAATTTTAAGATCAATCTTAGTAAAATTGTCATAAACCTTGCATACTTAAACTTGGTGCTCACCATTTTTTTCTAAATTATGGTATAGAGCTCATGATCATTATTGATCTGGGTTTCTTTTACTGAACTGATATTACATAGGAATTTTCACATAATCTTAATAAGTTGAAAATTCTACTTTTGCCAAAAACATCATCTTTTGGCTCATGCATAAAATTAATAAATCATACTCTTGGTTAAGCACATTAAATAATTATTTGTTTAATTATTTTAATGTACTATCATAATATTATATTGTTACATGTTTCATAAATAAAGCACATAATTTTGTGCATTCACAACATTAATTATTTCCAAGGTCTTACGGCTAGTAAAACCTTCAAATTTACGTATTAATAAACTTAAAACTTATACTTTCTCAAGTACTTAGCTAAGTCATGAGAAAAAACCCTTAATTAATCATAGTTAATAATGTTTAAATTTTTCGGGTTTGAATTTTTCGGGTCATTACATCTTATATGTTGTTTTCTAATTGTCCTAATATCCTAACCTATTGCTCTATAACCATGATTTTCATCTTGTATAAGATGCGTAAAATCTTTTATTTTTTAGTGATGGACTCAAAAGTATTTGATTTGAAATTGTGAAGTTATGAACTTTTCATTTAAAAAATAAAATTATTCAAAGACTAATTAAATCTAGGTTGAAAATATTAGTCACATATTATTAAAAAAAAAAAGTCTCATAAAATTGATTTTTTTGCAACAAAATCTCAGCATTTTGCACATTTTGTGGATATTTCTAAAAATATCCTAAATATTCATCAATATTGAAGATATTTGTAAATATTGTAAATATTTTATGGACATTGCAGAAGAAAAATCCTTCCCTTTATATGCATGTCAATACTTCAAAATATGGATATTTTCATGGAAATGTCACACAACGTCATAGACATTTTCATCCTTGAATTTTTATGTGAATTGTAACATGATTAGGATGATTATAAGAGTAGCACATTGAGTTTAGAGTCTAGAAAAAACAAAAATTTTGATCCCAAAATTAATTTAGAAGTTCAATTTTCTAAACCTAAATAATCAGTCAGGGGGTAGCTTTAAAATTAATAATATGCTTTCCTGTAATTCGTTGTCTCCCCTGTAAAATTTGCAGGAAACATGAAGTGTTATTGAGCAAAACAGAAAAATAGGCGGCAAAATATAATATTTTAAAAATATATATATTATAAATATTTTTCTCCGAAAAAACAGCAGGCAAAAAGCAATGACATCAAAGAACCACTTTCTTTATTTCTTTTTTTTTTCTTTAATAGCATCAGATCAAGATAACATACTTAACGCGATTGGAAGGTCAGAAATCAGAAGCTGTCATCATATCTAGGAATCAACTACAACAAACAGAAGTTTTCATCTTAGAAAACAAAAGTTTGACCCCAGTTTTACGGGCAGCAATGTTACCCATGATACATCCAAAACTGCAGAACAAGAAAATGCACTTTGAAAAAATAGCTGCAGAGAGAGCCTCTAGGAAATTAACCCTTCCTGCAGCATTAAAAGCTTTTACGGCAGCTTGTCTATGTCAGATGCCACAGTAGTGTACACAGAATATGTACAGAAATCGAAAGGATTCAAGGGGAAAAAAGACACTAGGTTCAAAGATTTCCTGCTAATATTTGTTTAACACACATCTACGTATTGATACCGCAAATTCACTAACCTTGTGAGGATGGAACAGAACTGAACAAATTCCTAAACAAACGGCTGCAGTCGCGATTAAACATAAAGTGGGCCGAAATCTCAAGATTGACCTGTTGTGAAAGCCCAAGGCTTCCCTAGAAGACGTGTGACAAGAGGCCTCACTCGGCCAGTCCTTAATATGGTTGGCTTCTGAAAATGTTTCTCTACCCAAAAGCCGAGCACTTTCACTAGCCTTGCTATAAGTCGAACTTCCTGTAAGTCCCAACTTACCATTTACTGTTATCTCCGTATCCTGCAAATTATGAAAAAACTTGTTATTTATTGGACGATGAATAAAATTACTAAAAGAAACATTACCCTGAAAATTAACAAATAAATTGAAGTGAATTACATGTAAAATGAAAACTAAATAAAAGCAACGTAGCATTTGAGTCTAGATAACAACATTCAACATTAACAAATAATAGCACAAAGAGTGAAATTGACACCTGACTGGGAAAAGAAACAACTGAACATGCATCATCTGGGCGGCAGCAATGGTCCTCTTTTAGCGTTAAATTTCTCGAGGGCAGATCTGAACTCCCAGTTTTTTGTGGTTTCTGATAACAGAGTTGATGTGCATAATCCATGTATTTCTCTAAGAGCCTCAAATCAGCATCACTGATGCCATTGCACACATCTGTTAACTTCACCTTGTCCATCAGAGTCTTCACATTTTGAAAAATTCTCTCCAGTATGGTAGTTGATCCAACTGATATCAAAAGGTTTAACAAACAATTGAGTCGTTGAACCTGAGAGGTTGTCAAAATCTGCCGAAAACCTTCCGAACCAGGCGTCTTAAGTAACCATGCTACATCTAAAATAAGTTCGGTAAATGCCATTTGTCTTAGAGAAGAAATTTCACAAGAATTTGACGTAGAAGCAATAGGAGAAGAGCATAGGCCTTCTGGAAAGAGAGATTCATCAATTCTCGCTTGAATAATCTTCATTTCTGAACAAGTTTCTTTATCCCCGATCAGAACCGGTATAAAATTTGACAAGCCAGCTTCATTCTCAACCTAAAAAGTGGATCATTGAAAGATAAATTAATATCCCTTTAGAGAATCCAACTCATGCCAAGTACCCCACTCAAAGTCATTAATAAAAAAAGAAAGAAAAATCCAATACGCTAATAAATAAATACCAAGACAAACAGCAATCCAAAAAAAAAAAAATCCCAAAGGAATATGGGTGACAACTTAGAATCCATCTCAACGCTAATTTGAAATCATATCTAAAACGTTGCTCCTTTTTTATAGTGAACCACTAAAATTACAAACTTATCTACTACATTCCGTATAGATATTGCAGATTATGTTAAATAGTTGTTCCCTATAGGCCAGTATTGCTCACAACAAATATGAACTTAACAAGATCACTTGATGCTGTGTACCATTCCTGAAGACCAAGACTGTCCATCACAAAAACAACTAACAACGAAAAAATTGCAAACTTTATCCAGGAGGAAGTGATTAGAAATGGTTGTCACACAGCTTTTCTTCCACACGGCGAAGACAAAGACATTTCCTTCTCTACAGGTTGAAAGGCGGCGTTCACAGAGGCAGAAAAGATGGCAGCAAAAATTACAGGACAGTAAAAGTGGATCAAGAGAAAAATGAAGAAAAGAAAGCAGATATAATAAATTGTCTACCTCAATAAATACGGGCCCAAAATGGTCGGCTTCAGTGTGAGGGACCTGTATTCTAAACAACTGATGGTCCAACCTAGAAGTAATGCTCCCATCACTCCGAAAATGTGAAGATGCAGGAGTATAATTGTATGCTAGATACTTTCCGGAGAAGGATAATAGAAACCTGCCATCACAACGATCTTTCTTCAGCAACCATTGCTCATTAAAAGCAGTTCAACAATCCAAAACAATAATACTTTGAACAATTGACTCAGCACTTTGAATAAAGCTTTCTAATAAAGTCATTTCTGAAAAAGCTCCAAACAACCATATGCTTTGAAAGGGGAAAAAGAAAAGGTCGGCGATAAACTAGGGGGGTAATTCTAATAGAAAGCCGTACCGAAGTTTGGGTTGAAATAAGTTACTACCACAGGCAACAAATTCCATTGGTTTGCCTGCCTCAAAACACGTTGGATGAATATAGTGAAGCCTCGGGGCCCGCACATCCAGCTTGGCTTTTATAACAGAGTTCCCGCCTACAAGAATGAACAAAAGATGTCAAAATTCAGGACCCTTTCTACTCATGCAAGATGGTCTTGACGCTAAGACAAAGAATAACAGAAAGATTGCAAAGTTTGATGCACAAAGTCCCAGCAACAGCAACCATTATGTGTTCAAATCCATCATATCTTGTAGAAAAACTTTTACGCATATATCATAGAAAAATGCTGTCAACAGCAGTGCGGTGACTGGTGAGCCAGACTTAGAATTGCAAAAGTCTAATTATATTGACTAACAGCAACATTGACATAAGAAACAAAGTTGAATAAAGGTGGAAATTTATCAAACCATGAAAAATCAAGTTACCTTTCACAACATGGAAAACCATGTCGTTTAAATAAACAAGTATATTGCCTCTTCCAGATAGCATCCCCCCTGGAGCGACAACAAAGTCATGTATATATGGCATAGGATCTTCAGACAACTGCAAAACGCAACAAAATATTACGGTCAAATCCGCAAATTCCCTTATAATGATCCAATCATACAATTAGATTAACATTCTCCACTTTCATTATCAAGGATGAATTTAACATGCAGACACAATATTAAATATGTAGCTACAATTGACTCAAGTGGCAACAGAAGAGAGGACGCTAATACAATCATAAGCCTGAGGGAGAATTCATAAAAATAACTAGTTATGCCATTACCTTCATCCACATAAACCTTGGCATTGCAACGAACACAGTCAAGATAATACATCCAGGGCGGATATAGCCCTCCAATTCAACTGGCATATTGGCTAACCATTGGAATATCTGCAGATATTGACAGTTACATGTTACTCAGTTCTTGATATGCTTGTAGAAAAAATAAGTTATTTTCTGTATACACTAAACTGTAACAATAATCCTGTAATAGTACTTGGAGCCGAAGTCGTCTAGGGAATTCTGCTGGATTCCAATCATAAAGCTTGAATGAGATACGACCTGTTGGGCACTATAATAACACGTGGAATCAGTATAACAACTCTACATAAACAAATCAGTAATGATGCAAAATACAACATCCCAATGAAATACCTACCACAGATGAGTACACACTCTTGTTCTCATAATATGATGGAGATGGACCACGCCTGGAATTATTATGTTTTCCCCCATCAACCTGGGTTTCACCGGAATCTATTAAAGATACATAGCTGTCGCTATTTGCATGCTTGGCATCGGGAGCTATAGGAAGTGGGGAAAGTGGGGAAGCATGCGCAGCTTCAGAGTCCACACATGTTTCTTTTTGAACCAGCTGGCTGCTAAATTGTGAACAATCTGTACGATCACATACATTTTATGAGACTAGAGAACCAAATCTTTTGGAAATATAACCAATAAACCAAGTACTACTCGTTCAAACGCAGAGAAAAAGCATCCCACCCAGAATCTCAAACAAGGTGGCAGCACAAATTCCAATATTTATACCTTTTCCCGCCTCACCATCGCCACTAGCATCTTCACTTTGAGCATCCCCTTGTGATTCCTTTTCAGTTCCTCCTTTAGGATCAACAGGTTTCCTTCGCCGCCTGTTGTTATGGCGCTCCAACTTTCTTCGACAACTCCGTTTACCTTCGTCAAAATCCGACAACACGTGGAACCTGTCAAAGAATTGGTAAACATACATTTCAAAACAAAACCACAATGTGGTTTCATACAACGCTGATAATATAACTTCGCATATCCCCATATGAAAACTTCATTGGAGGAATGACCAACCCCTGACAAGAAAATGAAAAATCATGCATTTCAACAAAAAAAAATGCACACATTTCCTTACCAAAAACAAAAAGTTGGCCCATAACGTCACACAAAAAGTTGACTCTTGTTATGTGAACTTCATCGGATAAATAAGTTTAACCAACCCCACAAAAAATACATACAAAAGAAACCAAAAGCTGCTCCTAAGATTTCTAACTCTTCTGTCTACTCTTATCCACTTGTAGGTGAGTTTAATTAATAATTTGGAATCACAACTTCTTCCCAGGATAATTAGGGAGAACAACAAATCAACAAACCTAAAATCAATTATTCAATAATAAACAAATTAAAGCAACTATCTTTAGAAACCTAATTCTTAATTTCTTAACCATTAATGCCCCTCCAAAAAGACAGGAACAGAAATCAACCAAAACCCTAGAGAGAGACAGAGATTCAGAGCTTACTTGCCACACTGCTGGCAATAACGCTTGTTGACCCCCTCAATAACGACCGTACCGGAGTTGGCGCAGCGGAGGCAAACCCTATGGCGGCGGTGATATCCCTTAAGCTCCCTAATATCGGCGCCACAAGTTGGGACCTGGCACCGACCACCCCCCGGCTGAGCCCTAGCCGTCCTCGCCCTCTTCTTCCCATGGCCGGCCTCCTCCTCCTCCATCTCCATCATCTTCTCGTCTATCTCCGGACACGCGCACGGCACCCGACCCGCGAGAAAGTTGGAGCACGCCATCCGCGGGTCCCGCTTCCGAATCCTCCCGGGATCCGACGCCGGAGAAGACTCCCCCGGCGTCTCGACCGACGGCGGCTGCGGCTGCGGTGGTGGACGAGGCTGCTCGGCCTGGCCGGAGGAGTCCCAATTGACAAACAAGTCGGCGTCAACGGCGAAGTCGAGGAGATCGCCCCAGTCCCAAATGTTTGACGGCGCGTCACTGTCGTTAACCGGCGCGTGGAGGCCAAGTTCCATCTCGGAGTCTCGGTTCTGGTCCGAGGAAGGAGATGATGATGCTCCTTCCATAGACTCCGAAGCTTCGATTTTGTTGGAAAATGGCGACTCGGAACAGATGACCTAACAACACCTAACGTTGGAAACTTCGCTTTCAGAGCAAGTCCCCCCTTCTCCTTCTTCTCCTATGGCGTATACTATAATTGACGATTCCCATTTTTTTAAAAAAAAAAAATTATTAAATTAAAATTATTTTATTTTATTTTTATTTTTTTATTCTTTTGGTATATATGTTGAGGAGATTATACAATTGCTTCTGTTTTGGTTCTTGACAATCATGGTGACTGCGACTATAACACACTTAACCACTTCGTTTGTTATTTTATTTTAGTTTCCTTTTATTAAACGAGCAGAAAATTTAAAAAAATTAGTTAAAACTATTTTTATTATAATATATAAAAATTTTATATTATAAAAAAATTATTATTATTATAATATATAAAAATTTTATATTATTTATAACTAAAAAAAATAATTCTGGTTATTTTTATCAAGCTAAGGTAGATGCGTTTTGTCCTATGCAATAAAAAAATTCACTCTAGTCAGACAATAATTGCCTCCATAAAAAAAAATAATAATTTTATTCCATGCTATAAATGCGTGTGTCTGTTTTTTTTTTTTCCTTTGGAGGTGGATGGTAAATGGGTTGTGTTCTCTACGTTCTAGCAGTATTTGCTTGCTATACGTATAAAATTACAAAATAAAATAAAATAAAACAAGAAAATCAAAATGAATTCTCTTTTTTCAATGATGTTTTTTATGCTGATTATTAGTTTGTTAGTTTTTTTTTTTGGTTTGTTCGTTTTAAATTGTCGGAATTTGGTAAAAGCTTGCCCACAGCCCATTTGAGGTTTTTTTTTTTAATTCCCTGTTTATCATCTTACAATGACATTTTTAAGTTCAGCTAAATAAAAAAAAAAAACATAAAGTGAATGGTTTTAGTGCATTGTTTAAAAGGGTGTTTGGAAGAGTGGTAGGAACCAATGGTTAGAACCACTTTTAATGTAGTATGTGAGAGCTTTATACTGTAACAATTTTTTTTATTGTTACTGTAGCATGTGAGAGCTTTACATTGTTCATAACTAAGTTTGTGATGGAAACCGTAGTTCTCACCACTCAACCAAACATAGGGTTAAAATCGTCTACATCAGCTTAAAACAAGGATGATGGTTTGGACTATGTTGTGAATTCTTTTTTTTTTTTAATTGTCAAAATTAACTGTCAAACTCATAATACATGGATTCAAACTCAAATATCAAATTAATCCTAGATTTGTGGTAGACATTATAAGATGTTAATGAATTGAAAAACTTACAAGGTGTTTGGGATTTTTAGTTCAACCTAGAGTATGTTTGGAAACAACATTGGAACTTAAAAAGTGTAGTATATGAGAGTTTTACATTATAACAAACTTTTGTTTTTTATTATAGCATGTGAGAACTCTACATTTTAGTATTTGAAATTTTAGTTTTTAGTTCCAATGAATTTTCCAAACAAAGCCCTATTTGGTTAAAAACTATATAGCACGTGAGAGTGTATTGTACTTTGAATTTTTTTGACACTTTAGCACGTAAAATTTATACACTGTAACAACAAAAAGTTTTAGTTAAAATTGATAATATCAAACACCCTATTAAAAAGACTGTTCCGCAACTTCTTTTTTTTTAATAGGAATGTTCCGTAACTTAGTAGATATGAAACAAATAGTTAGCAAGTGTAAATTAAAAAAAAAATGTTAGTGTATTTGGTCTAGCCATAGCGTTAAAATACCACACAATTAAATTTCTTTAAAAAAAAAAAAGATACTACAAATAGCTAGCATTGACTACTAAATAATTATTGAATGTTTTGTCTACCAAAAACCATCATGAACGTTTCGTTTAAACAAAGCAATCATTTTTTTTTTCAAATTTTCTAAAGTGGAAGAACAAATTATTGGCAAGTCTTGGATGAGCAGCGCCAAACTTAACTGTGTCATGGTAGTCGAAAGAAACCTAATTTTAATGTTTTAAGTTGATTTAGAATTACACTATGTCATGATAAGAAGTGCACTTCTTACTAATGGTCATTTCAACGTATAGTCATCTTCTAAGTAATGGAAAATGTTAGAGCATGCTTATTTTTAACAACCTTTTAATCTTGCAATGGTATTTTCTGAAAAAGCAAGACACTATAAAAAGTTTTAGATTTGACCAATCGGGTCACATTATTATAAAAGAAAATAAGGTGTTACATGTATCGTCTTTTAAATAAAAAAAAAAAAGATTATATGTATGATCTAATAGCTACTCAAAGCCCATCTTAAAGAGTGTTTGACAGAATGGTTAGAACCGTTTTTACTGTAGCATGTGAGAGTTTTACACCGTAACGTTTTTTTTTTTACTTTTTATTTTTTATTTTTTATTTTTTTATTGTTACTGTAACATGTAAAAGCTTTACACTATTTACAATGGAAAAAATGGTCCGAACCATGGTTCTGATCGAGCTACCAGACACCATATTAGTTTTTTACTCATACAGTTAGACCAAACGATGACATATCATTATAAGAGCTTGACAAGTTGCCAAACCCACATCAATTAATCCATTCAAAAACACATATTAAGTTGTGGTTATAGACAAATTAGGGATGAGCAAAATAATCACTTGTTTGTATAATTTCTTAAACCACACTTTTTTTTTATTTTACTTATGTGATCTAATTTGGCCTATTTAAAAATTTGACTGTGGTGCCACGCTACATGGTTTTTATTAATGCGATTTTTATTATTTTTTATTGCAATTTTACATGTGTTAAGTTTTTATTTTTTTCAAACTTGAAGTGAAGAATTGAACTCTTCACCTTGTGGTGAGATTGGGTGTAGTTTTATAGTTAGACTATGTCTACAACCACGTCTAAATTTTATTTTTTTTGTGGCTATTTAGACTTACTTGTAAATTATTTAAAATATAAACCTAAATGTACATTTAAAAAATGTTCCAGTAAGATATGTTTGCATCGTTTTGGAAATACGCTAGAAAAAACAAGTTGAGTTTGTTACAGTATAAAGTTCTCATATGCTATAGTATAAAACTCTTACATGCTACAATATTTAGGTTCTAACAAATTTCCCAAACAAACCCGTTACCTTCAAACCACCAAACCGTATTGCATTGCATGGCATAATATTAATGTGGTTATTTAATTAATATTATTATTAATTTTTTTTCACCGTAGTTACTAGATAACAAATTTTTTTTAAATCACACATGTCATTTAACGAATATGTTTCACATAAATAACCATTAAAATTGCAAAGCTCCCAACCCTGATTAATCCATAGTTCCAGACTTGTCTAGTTGCCTTAGCATCAAGGTTGACTTTTTTTTAATCTAAAAAGGGTGTTTCTTAGGGGGTATTTTCACCGGCAAATGTGCATTTTTAAAACATTAAGGCAATGTTTGGCAATCATGATTCCAACCCTTTTAATGAAACATTAAGGCCATATTTGACCATCACGGTTCCAACCAAAAACTATTGTTTGGTCCATTATCAATTCTAGTTTTTTTTTTTTTTTTAAGTTCTAACTCTTTTTAAGCTTTTTTTTTTTCAAATTAACTAAAACTAATATTTTGACAAACTTATCGAACATAAATTTTAAATTATAATTTTTTTAACCAATTAATTCCAAATAAAAGCTAAACTTAATCAAAATCATTTTTTTCTTTAGTTCTAATGGGTAAAAATAAATATGTTCCGAAAGGTTATTTTTTAAGAACCTACTAACCGTGTGTTTGGTTAAGGGTAATTTATACTACTAACTTAGTTATAAACAGTGTAAAGCTCTCACATGCTACATTAAAAAAATTACTACAATAAAAATAGTTTTAACCAATAATTTTCACCACCATTCTAAATATCCTATTAAAATTTCCATAAAAAAGAAGACAAAAAATGATCTTTGTAGGGGGAAAGTGGGAATTTGGTAGATCTTAAACCGTCCATGAATATATGGTCCTAGATCCAAAAGTAGTAATTTTACCTTTGTTTGGTATAGTGGTGGAAACCATTGTTTCTATTACAAACTCAACTATAAACAGTATAAAGCTCTCACATATTATAATAATAATAAAAAAATTATTACAATATAAAACTTTCATATACCACAATAAAAATAGTTCTAATCATTGATTTTCATCACCTTTTTAAACAACCAATGGTCAGCGCCCAAGATTCCCTTGCAACATTTCTGTTACAGTGATTAGACGGCCGCTCTCGGACGCGTGGATTGGGACAAGAATGACGACACTTTTACGAAGTATCCTGTACGTTTCTTTGTGAGAAGTCACGCTAATCATTTGACGGCGCGTGGAGAAGCTGAAGCTGCTGAAGCTAGTGGGCACGTGACGGAAAGTCCCAATGTCAAAGAGCCTCCAAACGTCACGTGAGCACATCTTGTTCCACCAAATAAGATAAGGTCGATGGGACAACATGTCTCTTTGGGACCTGACCCTTTTATACTCATGAAAGCCAAATATGTCCTTTTTATTCTCATAAAAAAAAGCTTCCTAAAAAAATTATTATTTTGATATCTTATATTCTAAAAGTAATATTATATTAATATGTTATTATTTAAAAAATATCAAAATAGTATTTTATAGGTCAAAAACATTATTTTGATACTTTAATTTGTGTTTTATGGTATAAAATTTTCAACTTATTTTTTTAAACACTAAATTATTTTATGAAAATTATAAAATAAAATAAATAAAAATAATGTTAAAAAAAAAGCAGGTCTACATATATAATTTTTTTAATGAGTTTTATTTAATCTTTTGTTAATTTTCTATTATAAAATAATATTTTTGAAAATTACATTATATTGTTTTGATATTTTCTATTCAACAATATATTAGTACAATATTTCTCTAAAATAAGTGATGATATTCCAAAAAAAAGGCCAAATTAATCTCAAGAGTTAAAGTCCATTTGGTGCATAGATTTGAGTAGAGTATTTAAATAAAGATTTAAAATTTTGTGAAAAAAATACTATAATAAAATAATTTAAATTGTGATTGGAATATCGAAACAAATACACCGTAGAAAAAAATACTCTGTTTGGCAACACAAAACAACAACAATAATAATAAAAAAAGAGGTGGGGGGAGGGGAGGGAGGGGAAAAATAATAATTGATAAAGAAAGAAAAAAAGAAAGAAAAAAGCAAAAAGGCTTTTCTTTACTCTATTGTTTTTTTGAGCGCTTTTTAAGGAATGGAATCATGAGAATTGGAATTACAGCCCTCCCGGCTGCTTCGGTGCTTTTGCCCCAGATTCCATTCTCGTTTGTTCAACAAGCGTTGTTGTATTGGATTAGCTTTGAAAGACTTTACACGTGGCAACTCTTGCACCTCTTGAGTTCCGTGCCATTTTTCATCACGTTTATTTAATCCTAACACATGGTTTAAGTCACATCCATATAATTTTAACAGGAAATCATCATCAGTTTTGTGAAGAAGAGCAATAGCATCGGCGTCGGTAAGACAAACATTTTTTTTTTTTTAAGACATAAGAAAACAATTTTTATTTGCAAATAAACGTTGACATAAAACAAGCATGCAGCATGCCTATTTTCCCATACACTAACACAAGGATGGAGCTAATGATTTAATCTTATATTTGATAAAAATAATTTACATCACTTTTTTAATTACAAATAGTGTAAAGCTCTTATATGCTACTCTAACAATAAAAAAATCATTACAGTGTAAAGCTTTTACATGCTACAATAAAAATAGTTTTTAACCAACAGTTCTAACTATATTGCCAAACACCCAATACGTCATGGGGACCAAGGGCATATGCTAAAAATTTTGTTAGATTTTTTATCCAAGTTGAATGAAAGATTTTGCACATTATCAAGTGGAGCAAAAATATAGTTTCAAAATTTCAGGTGGGTTAGACTAAAAATTTCATCATATTTCATGTGTTAAATTAAAAATAGCGATCATTTACCCTTGGTTGTGTGTAGCTCTGTCCCCACACCATTGGTTGTGTGTAGCTCTGTCCCCACACCAATAACATGTTTACTTTGAACAAAAGAGAGAGAGGAAAAAAAGTTGTGATTTCCTTTCTCATGCAATGGTACATTTACTTGCAAAATCAATTTTGAAGTGTAGTAAATCCCACACACACAAAAGGAGTATAGAAAAGTAATACCTTAACTCCTACAATATTGATTCTCAACGGGAGAAAATAAATGTCAAATTTACTTATATTTCCTTCCTAAGTTCAAATATTATAAGTCGTTTAGTACTTGATCATATAAAAAATATTTTGATAAATACATTATCATGATTCATATTTAGAAGTAATAGTCAACATTATGGGATAAAATTTTAATTTTTTTAATTATATCAACTGATATATATTTGAACATAAAAGGGGGAATTGAATTGTTTTTTCTTAAACCATCTAATAAATAATTAAACAATATAAAGAGAATCAATGATATTTATTTTTATTTCCCTAATTTTATTTTTAATGCCATAATCTTTTTTTCATTACATTCCTTTATAATTTGATAAAGGGGCGTATGATATGCGTACATTATCATATGTATATACATATTCATAAGTATCTATATACATTTTCTTTAGTAACTATGTATAAATACTTGATATTATAAAATAATTAAATAATAAGAAATAAGAAACTATAAAAGGATAATGTGATGTTTCCATTAATTAAAAAACCATCCCTCCATTTCTGGATATTACAGCTTAATTTTTTAACTTCGAGTATATATACTAAAAAAGTGATTTGGTCAACATTAATGGCGTCGAAAATACATTTAAGCCTCTACTAAGTGAAGTCTTGTTTATAATCCATATCCAAAACGATAACACTCTTGCAGGTGTACTTTAATTATTGATTGACAACTCCAGTTCTAACTAACGCACGCAACAGCAGTTCTTGATGTTGCTATCAAACTTGTTAGGGAGAGGCTTTAGAGGTGATCATGTTGAAATATGCACTTAAATGCTTTAGTGCTTGGACATGGTTAAATGCTTTTCCATCTAGCTGTGCCTTTTCAGTTTCATGTGTTAGAACTCGGTATACATATTACTTTCTTGATGTTTTCTGTGAAACTTACATGTGGTTTCAGTTTATTGTTCAGGTTGAGTTATTATATATGTTGAGTGTTTTCGCGTTTGAATTAATGTTTGTATTTTTTTAATTTGAAATGAAACCACCTTTACATTAAAAAAAAGTTACGGAGACAAAAAGTATATAAAAAAAAGCTAAAGATAAACTTTTATTAAATAAAAATAAAATTATAATTTTAATTATTGAATAAGGGTAGGACTATAATTTTTTTTAAAGATATTAAAAATTAAGAGTAAGACTAAAATAACAAAAAAAAAAAATAGCAATATGAGTTGAAACTAAAACTTTTGGTTATTACAGTGTAAAGTTCTCATATACTACAGTATTTTTAACTAAAACTGATTCTAACCATGGGTTCTAACCAATACTCTCAAACACCTTTGAGTGGGTACATGTGCCCCAGTCACATAAACCTCTATCCAACCCTCTATCTAGTTTAAATTCATGCTCAACCCTGTTGTAATGGATTTTGGGTGTGGCACTACTATATTTATATGTGACCATGCTAATCAATTATGCAAGTCTTTGTAGGCCAAAGTTCACTCCACATATTATTCTTATTTTTAGTCTACTGTAATTTTGGCTACTCATATTTTTTGTGTCCTCAATATAGGATGAACATGGGAAATTAAAATAAAATCTTCATCTGGCCATCTACAACAACTTGTTGTGCTAAATATTCCAGTCATCTCAAAATGAGTCGTGGTTCAGATTCAAGTTAACATCACTAACACAAGTTTGAATCAATCAAAACATCTACAATATCGTAAGGCTCTATAATTTGGCTAAAATATATAATCACAGGGCCATTCTGATCCTTATCTATTTTTTTTTTTAAATAATCATCTATTTTTCATATTTTAAATCATCACGTGTCACTTTCATGTTATTTGGGCTTTTTAACGTTTATTTTGGTACCTTGAGCGTGGAGTGCAGATGCTTGTTTTTCAGGTTTTCTTTCCGATGGATGTCACTCATTCACCATGAAGTACTTCTAAATCCAGTTCTGACTCATCTTTTCCTTCGTCGCAATCAGTCATTGTTAGTGCAAGAGAAATAAAGAATAAGAATACATACAAATTTACATAGAAACCTAAGAAAAAAAAAAAACCACTGGCAGAGAAAAAAAAAATCATTAAACTCAGAAAAAAAATTACAAGTCACCACAATTGTCGTACAACGAGCTTTTTAGATCGGACTAAATTAAATTCGGCTCACCATCCTCTAACGGTCACCATTCCTTCGCAAACCAATTACTTGTCCCCCATTCCACTGTCTGAACCTACTATGCTTGAGAAACCAATTACTGCACCAAACACATATAAACATCCCATGGTTACTTGAGCCAAGAAAGGCATTTCAACCCTAAGATCTATCTTGCCACTGATTTGTCTTCTGTTGACCCTAATTCTGTACAGGAAGCCATGCAATGCGAGCATTGGAGAAGTGCCATGGAAGCATAATATCAAGCTTTGATGCAGAACAATACTTGGACACTAATTCAAAACCTCCCAACAGGCGCATTGTTGGGTGGAAGTGGGTTTATAAAATTAAAAGAAATCCAGATGGGTCCCTTTCTGGTGCAAAGCACTCTTAGTGGCAAAAGGCTATCTTCAAACCGCTGCCCTTGATTTTTTAGAGACATTCAGTCCTGTGGTAAAGCCATATTGAGCATAGCGTTGACTCGAGGGTGGACCATCAAACAACTTGACGTGAAAAATGCCTTTTTCAATGGCATTTTGCAAGAAACTGTTTATATAGAACAACCTCCTGGATATGAGCTACCTTCCTCTGCTGGTCCTCTTGTTTGTAAGCTTCAAAAGGCTTTGTATGGTCCCAAACAATCCCCTCATGCTTGGTTTGAGAAACTAAAGCAGTCACTAGTTCAACTTGGGTTTGTTTCCTCTCGAGCAGACAATTCGTTGTTTCTCATTTTCTTTAAGCATTCTACCATTTTCATCCTTGTCTATGTGGATGATATTCTCATTACCAGGAGTGACCATGATGAGATTGAACAATTAGTTACTTGCATCAAGAATTCTCTCTAAAAGATCGTAGAAGATTGCCTTACTTCCTTAGAGTGGAAATTCATTATACTGCTCACCATGGCTTGTTGCTCACTCAAAGCAAATACATTCGAGACCTTCCAACTCGCTGCAACATGTCTGATGCTAAACCTCTTCCTACTCTCATGGTCAGTGGACTCAAATTATCAGCTCGGGAGGGAGATCCAATGGACAATCCTTCTCTTTATCGGAGTGTCGTTGGAGCATTGCAATACCTCACTGTTACTCGACCGGACATAGCCTTTAGTGTCAATATGGTGTGTCAATTTATGCAAAAGCCTTGGGACACTCATCGGCATGCGGTGAATGTATTCTTCGCTATTTACAAGGGACTGCACAGTATGGAATTCACTTGCCAAAGTCCTCTAACCTTTTTCTTGAAGCCTTTTATAATGTAGACTGGGCCACCTATCCTGATGACAAGAAATCAACAACTGACTACTGTTTGTTTCTTGGCAGTTGTCCTATCTTATGGAGTTCAAAAAGCAGCCAACTATTTCACGATCGAGTACAGAGGCCGAATACAGATCTCTCACAAGCACCACTTCCGAAATAGTTTGGGTTCAATCCTTGCTGCATGAACTCGGAATTCTTCAAGCCAGACATCCCATTATATATGGTGTGACAATCTCAGCACTGTTTTCCTTTTGTGCTAGTCCCATTCTTCACTCAAAGACTAAGAGCCCCTATGTTTCGAGAACTTTTTAGATTTTTTGTACTCAAATTTAGATTTGAGTATTAATAATCCTTTAGATATGTGTTTGTTTCATCTAAAATTCAAATCCTTTGAATATCAAGAATCCAAGTTTTTAGAGTTCTGACTCCCTTAAACATATCTTTGCTACAGTAAAAACTAAAATTTTCTCTCCTACATTTGAAGAAAATAATCATAATTTCTTCATTTGTTATCCAATTGAGATGATTCTTTTTTCATTATGTTTTTAGTGAAGAGAAGAATAAATTAAGATCTATGTTGCATATTTTTTTAGGACCATTATTATTAAGATTTTATTAAATTTATTGATAAATCAAAAATTACTTTCACTATTTCTCCAAACACAAATTTCAATTTTATTTCACACTCAGATTAAAACTTAAATACACATTCAAATGTCAATTCGGATAACAACTCAAATCCTAATTTAAATAACACTAATTTAAATCAAATCACTAATTCAAATCTATTTATCAAACGTACCCTAAACATATTGAGTTCCACTTATTCTTCGTTAGAGAAAAAGTACTGGCCAATACCATCTTAGTTCGACATATACCCGCCATGAAACAAATAGCAGATGCATTACTCAAACCGCCGTCAGCTGGCTTCTTTCACAAACTTGGATCCAAGCCCAGCGTCATCTCGCCAACCACGCTGAGCTTGCCGGGGGAGAGTCCTAATATTCATTAGCTATACTCTGATTATTGTAATTAGTCGTATACTATTAGCTTGCAGAGAAATTCTTACTAAACTTCCAGAATCTGGTGAAGAAATATGGGTTATGAGAATCTTTTTTGCTACCATTGTGGTCTATTATCTCACACTCATTCTTCTTGTTCTGCTGCTAGCACTTGAGGATAGAGGAGTCTCTCTATCTTTTGATTGTGGACCTGATCTTAAAAGGCTCCTCCCCTCGGATTTTCAGCTCGATGTTTCCAAATCGGACTACTTTTCCAAGATTGGTCTCTTCAAAAACTCCTCAAAGCAGCAATCCAGGATGTTATGGTTAAGAAACAAGATATTGGAAAGAAATCATCCCACAAACTTTGAAGAATCTGCCATCTCTCAAACCGCTGGAATTACTACTGTTCCTGCATCAACACAGAATGTTTTGCAGAATAAAGGAAAACAAATCCTGGAGGATGTTCCATCTCTCAACATTGCTGTTTATTAACATCCACAACGCCTTCTAAGCGTTCTAAAACAGGTTCTGTAGATGTCAATGTTGATTCTTGTTCCCCAAATATTTGGAAAGTTGTTGTTTCATAGAGGACAGTATGAATACAGTTATGTTGTTTTACAATTACCTATTTCTAATTTGTATTGCTGTTTCTTTAAATCTTTTCCATATCGTTGATTTCCTTGTCATATACTTTAAATGCATTAAAAACAGCGGCTTATCTAATAGTCTTTTCCAAAACAAGAATATTCATATAAATCTAATTCACAATTCAAATATATACACACAGTTAAGTGTGACTCGAACTTTTAACCAAGCGAAGAGACTTACAACTAACTAAGTTGTATATTAGTAAATTTTAAAGCCTTTTCAAAAACGGTGTTTCTAAGAAGCATCTCTTTGATAAATTCTTATACTATAATTTATATCTTCTTTATTATATATAATCAGTACACACAGTTAAGTGTGACTGAAACCCTTAACCAAATGAAGAGATTTACAACCAACTAAACTGTACATCATTAAATTTTAAAGCTTTTGCAAAAACGGTGTTTCTAAGAAGCATTTCTTTGATAAATTCTTATACTATAATTTATATCTTCTTTATTATATATAATCAGTACACACAGTTAAGTGTGACTGAAACCCTTAACCAAATGAAGAGATTTACAACCAACTAAACTGTACATCATTAAATTTTAAAGCTTTTGCAAAAACGGTGTTTCTAAGAAGCATTTCTTTGATAAATTCTTATACTATAATTTATATCTTCTTTATTATATATAATCAGTACATACATCAGTATTTGTAGTTCTTTGGTCTGTACGCGGTCTATTCTTGACTTCTATTACTCCTTTCGTATATGGTTGTTTTGAAATATTTTTCCGACACCCCACTATAATTTTAACATTCACTCAAAACTAGTAATCCTTACCCTTCATTAAAAATTAATCAGTTACTTTGAAAGCAGTTATAGAATTTCTGATAAATGATTTAAAATTTAAATCATTCAAATGCGTTCGTTTTTCATTTGGGAAACTTTCAATCTGATCATAGAGCGCTACAACTTTTCTTTGATGATCAAGTAAATGATTCCACGAGTGTTAAATGTAGGAAATCCCGTTTTCCACTTTAGAATTTATTGTCTTCTAACTCATTCTTACAAAATGTCTTAGAAAATTGCCACGTTAGTCCTCATCTTTTTACGAAAGTGTGATTTTAGTTTTTAATTTTTAATTTTTGATTTATTAGGCCCAAACTTTTCATTTTAATTATTGAAGGACCAATTTACAGTTTAACCATTACTTTTGGGGATCAGTTTGTCTCCTTTTTTATAATTTTAGGATCACTTTGTTACATTTTTGATAACTTTGTGGACTAATTTGTTATCTTTTTTTGTCTAAAATTAACTGTTTGATCATTAAATTGGTCCCTCATTGACAAAATAAAAGATTGAGAACTAATAAATCAAAAATAGAAAGTTAAAGACAAATTATTCATTTTCGTGAAAAGTTTGAAACAACTGAAACAATTTAC
>CAMOHE010029757.1:0-17494 GCA_946598075.1 Artocarpus hirsutus | reverse complement strand
CAAGCATAGCAATCGCACACTCTAATTTTCTATTAACAAATTCCATTTAAGATTAGACTATTATCTTATAAATAAGTCAAATTCATGCATCTGCTTGTCTTTCAGAGAAAATGAAACGCGAAACTTGAAAGAGAGAACCTTCCAAATTATACATCCTAAGTATTGATTGGGGTCTGGGGAACCGCATATAAAAGGAAACAACGCAAGTTCTCTAATCAGGCACAACATGAATCTTAGACCTCTCCGGCATCCAGAGAAAAGGAAAGCAGCATAAAGAACTACACACAAGCAGAAAATTGAGCTTATTGCTATTAATTTTAGCGGGAGAAAAAAAGAAGAGAGGCTATCATCATATTCAGATTTAGAGCTGTAATATCAGTGTACAAAGACATTAGTAAAATGCACAGTTGGAAGCTGGAACCAAGGAGATGCTTAACAGATTAATGGAGGAGCATCAAAGAATTGAAGAACCACTACAGTGGTTATAAATAAATCACACAAATTTATGAAATTGCAAACAGAATATGCTTGTATAAGTTAGAGAACAGTTAGAGCGGCGGGAAAAACAACATAACAGAATCTACACTGGATTCAAATCCTCTGTATAATTTTAGTGTCTCAAACATTGTCCAATCAATCATATTATGATTCATCATTTAAAAGTGATAAATAATGTTTAATTGACGTTTATATATTTTCTATTAAATATCGTGACATAATATGATTGATTGGACGTCATTTAGTTAGGACACTAAAAATTGGACAGAAGATTTGAGACTCTTCTTTGTTATTATGGGTTAATTGCATAACTATAACTCTTGGTTTTTATTATTTTTCAATTTGTTTATTTGTTTTTAGAAACAATGATAGTATTTTTTGAATTTGAAAAACTTGTTTCAATTTTCGTCCTTGTAAATTTTTTCAACTAAAAAAACATGAAGATAAAATAAAATACTCGTAATTAAACCTAATTTACGTAAAAAAAATATTTTAAAACTTAAAAAATATTAAAAACGTATTTTAAAATTTAAAAAATCATAATACTAAAAGTATTTTTTTTTTGAAATTTAATGTTTTGTTTCAAGATTTTTTTTTTATGTTCTAAATATATAAAATATTTTTCTTAACTATTTATGTGGTGTTTGACAATGTAAGTTAGAACTAAAACTTTTCATTGCTATAGTGTAAAGCTCTCACAAGTTATAGTGTCAAGAAAAATACATTACAGTATAAAAGCTCTCACATATTACAGTGTTTGCAACCAAAATTATTTCAAACTATTATTTCTAATCAATGATCTCGAACGCCCTATTAAGGGTAGTTATATTGTTTTGCTCAGTTTTTTTTATTCATAAGGGTAAAATTGAAATAAGTATTTAAAATTCAAAGAATACTTTTATGTTTTCTTAGAATAGATAAACAAAGTGAAAAATAGTTAAAATTAATAGTAGATTTATGTAATTAACTCTTATTATTATTATTATTATAAAAGTTGTTTGTATATTAAACTATTCACTTTTTGCATAATGTACCTCTAATTTTCAATCTTGGCATAATGCACACTAAATTTTGAAATCATTGACAATTAAGGTCTAATAGCTACTTTAATTTTCTTTAAGTACTATTTTTTCACATGCTGAGCTTTAATTGTTTTCTTAAATTAACAAGCTTCACCTTTAAAAAACTTACGTACAAATCTCATGACCAAAATTGCTCATGTCTTTTAATGCTTGTTAACTATTGTACATTAATTATTGATTTTAAAATTCAAAGTGCATCATGCGAAGATTAAAAGTTCAGGGTGTAATATATAAAAAGCAAATAGTTTGAGATGTAATCGTGCAATTTACTCTAAAAAAATGTTGAAATAAATTTTAAAAATTAAAAGGAAAGAAGAGAAAGGTTATTGTGTTCTTGAGATAAGTGAGCATAATGAAATTTTAGTAGAAGTAAATTTAAATGATTTTTGTAATTCTCTCATAATTTTTTATTAAATGAGGACATAATTATGCATTCATAAGTATTAAGTGGTGGGGTTGCAATTTTTCTCATAACATAAAAAGCTTAATTGAAGTTGATTGAGGCACAACTAAAATTTTAATAAGAAAAAAGAGCATAAAAATATAAATTCTAAAATATAAGAAGCGGCATAAATGCAAAACACGCACGCCGTGTTTTTGTCATAATTTGTTGTGCACGATTCTGTAAGACACGAGCACTAATCTGAAAATTATTATTAAAATGCACATGAAAAAGTCATGTTATTATTCAAATGAAAAATTTACAAAGGGCACGTTGTCTCAAAGAAAAATTGGTGTAGTTAAATTTTAACAGCTTGATTAGAAATTAGAATAAAATAACATAATTTTTATACAAATAATTTATGAGTGCCTATGTTGAAAATAAATAATGTTATTAGATGATAAAAAGGCTCCTGTTTATATATAAAATCTTTAAAATTTAATCAAACAACTAAAAATATTTACTACAATCGGTCTTGTCCTACAATTTTCCATTCAAAAATAAGTTAGAAACTCTTACAATAAAAGATGCATTTTTTCTACCAATAGGTACTATTATTTTAACAGTTGAATCAACTTTATAATGGTCTTTTATGTGAATATTTATCTACAAGTTTACAGCATGACGTACAAAATTGCTTTTAATCATAGATTAACATGTTTAAAAGTTAATTCAACGAATAATCATACTCACAAACACAACAAAATACTTATCTTACTATAAATTTTGTCAAATTTATAAAAATATAGTGTTTATTTTATTTTTTTTTAAAGAAACTACCAACAATAGTCGACATTTTTTTAACTGTACAATACCTACATTTTCAAATCGTTAGATATAGTAAAAATCTTTTTTTTTTTTTACAGCTGTAGTTAAATAACTTTTTGAATGCCCATTCGCCAGAAAAATAAAAGGGGCTGCCGCTCAATCAAGCTCTAGGCTTGTCCACAGTCCGCAAGGGGAAGCGCGACAGACGATCGAAAGACAAAACAATGGCGTACGGCGGTGCGGCGGTGGGCGTGCCACCAATGGGCGCTTCGACATCGGCGTCGACTGTTCGGCAAGTGAAATTGGAGCGAGAGAGCGAGCTCCGAATCGAAGTCGGAAACGACTCTCCTCTCCGCCTCCGCCTCCTAAACGGCACCGCCGAGATCTTCGGCACCGAGCTCCCTCCTCAAATCTGGCTCTCCTTCCCTCCCAGGCTCAAATTCGCCGTACGCTTCCCATTAAACTCTCTCTCTCTCCTCTCTTCAAGACATAACTCTTCTTTTTCTTTTCTTTTCTTTTCTTTTCCGAGAAAAGGTTTTCACTTGGTATGGAGCCACCGTTGAACTGGACGGTTCGACCGAAACGGACTACACTGCTGATGAGGTAATTTCAATTCGCCTTTTTGTTCGTTTCATTCAGTGGATGGATAAATTTTGATTCTGTTTTTTTTTTTTTTTAAATTATTATATGTGTATATTTTTTTTTATTCAGACGCCTATGATCAGCTACGTGAATGTACACGCCATTCTTGATGGGCGAAGAAACCGCGCTAAAGCTTCATCTTCTGATGGTTCCAATTCTTTTCAGGTACTTCTTTCTTGTTGTCATCCTCAAACCCGCTTATATGTCTGTAATTATGTAGTGTTTTAAGCAAATAGAAATTGTCTTGTATCCCATATTAGTGATTTACATATATGATTCAACCACCAGTTCGATGCTCGACTCAGTGTTTTAAGCAAATAGAAATTGTCTGTGGTCAAAGGTTCCAAGTGTTGGGTTGTCGTTTGTCAAAGGCTTGTTCCTACCAGTCGATTTAGTGTGCTTTGGACCACACCCCAGTTATTCGGCCTAACTACTAGCACATTCCGTGAGGCTGAGGGGATGCCCTCCTTGTCGAGAGGTTCGCCCCGCTGTTAGGGGGCTTAGGGCCTTTAGCAAACATTTTTGTCAGCATCTTGGAAAGCTGCTCAAGGGGCCTGTTGGCCCCTTTTCGGACTCTCCTAATAGTAATAATAATAAAAAAAAACTAAGATTAAGTTTTCACTAGTATAACCTGTGATGTGCTTTTGATTTCAGTCTGTGTTACCCTGTGTTTAGGCTCCTAGGGTGATTGTTGTGGGACCTACAGATTCTGGGAAGAGTACCTTGTCAAGAATGCTTCTTAGCTGGGCAGCTAAACAGGGTTGGAAACCCACTTTTGTGGACTTGGATATTGGGCAAGGCTCAATTACAATCGCTGGATGCATTGCTGCTACTCCCATTGAAATGCCTATCGATCCAGTGGAAGGAATTCCTCTTGACATGCCTCTGGTTTACTTCTACGGACACACAACTCCTAGGTAACTAATCTTGAGTTCCGTCCTTTTTTTATGGTTGTCTGGGTCCTGTCCATTCGTTCTCTGTATTTATTAGCTGGTCCCCTTATGTTCAAAGAAACTGGTAATTACTCGGGTGGAGTTTGAACTTTGACGTGTATTACATGTATTAATGTTTTGGGAGATTTCTTAAAAATTACTTTTCTTTTCCAGTGCCAATGTAGAACTATACAAGGTGCTTGTGAAAGAGCTTTCTCAAATGCTAGAGAGACAATTTGCTGGTAACGCTGAATCTCGAGCTGCAGGCATGGTCATAAATACCGTGGGATGGATAGAAGGTGTAGGCTATGAGGTATTCATGGTTCAAAACAACTAAATTTCATATTTTCTAGACCTGCTTCCTAATAATTTGATTTTTTTTTTGTTTTTTTTTTTGGGTCATTTCTATCTGCAGCTGCTTCTTCATGCGATTGACACATTCAATGCCAACGTTGTATTGGTTCTGGGTCAGGTAGATGCCTTATTTTGTTTTGTCCCCCTACTCTTGGATCAGATTCTGTATCCTTGCAAAATAGTTTATTTGTAAACTTTGTTATGAACTTGAGAAAAAGTTTAAAAAAAGCTATAATTTTCTCAAATAAGATGTATTATACGTCCAATTTTCAAGAGTATATGAGAAAATTAGTTTATAATCATTTCTGTTTCTTTTTATTTTACCATATCATATGCTTTTGATGCCAACTTTGTTTGGATTACATGCATGTTAAACTGTTTGATTTGTAATCATGTTTACTGTTTATAGCATTCTTATTAGGTCCCAACTGCTATATGCTCGTGATCCATCTAGGGATTTTAGGATGTGGATTATTTAATTAGGCTTCCATGAAAGTACAGTTTTTCTCCAAAATTTCATTTCAGGAAAAGCTTTGCAGCATGCTCAGAGATGTCCTAAAGAAGAAGCCTAACGTGGATGTTGTGAAACTGCAAAGGTCAGGTGGTGTTGTATCTAGGAATGCCAAATTTCGTCAGAAGGCCAGGAATTACAGGATACGGGTAAGTATTTGAGATATTGGGAATTCATCTATTTCGTTGGTTATGTTGTGTAGACCAATTAATATCCTCTTATCGTATGCTAACTGTCTAACTGATAATACAGGCCTCTTAAAGTTGTTTCGCTGTGTTTGGGTGTGTGTATTTATTTATTTATCTCAAAGAGATGATGTATACTTTTCCTAATAATTAATTTCAGAATTGGGATCCAAGCCTTTACACTGCCGTGTTTTTAACCCTTTCTATTAAGTTCCTAATCCAAAACTATCCATCTTTGTTGTATGAACTGTTCTGTTGCTTTTTGCCCAGATTGCTTCTGAAAACAGGGACTTGTTAAACTGGGATTAATATTGGATGTCTGTCCTTCTATGGTGTTTAAGCTGATGTTGGATTATTATATTTTATTGTCACCCCAGTTTCTATAAGCAAATGAAACAAGTATTCTAGGTGTTTTTGGCTCATGAAACTAAAACTTATAATCTATGAATTCTTTTGACGATGATTATGCTGCTCTCTTCTGCAGGAATACTTTTATGGCCTTGCAAACGATCTCTCCCCACATTCTAACATTGCCAATTTCAGTGATTTATCAGTCTATCGAATTGGTGGCGGGCCACAGGCACCACTCTCAGCTCTGCCAATTGGTGCACAGCCTGCTGCTGATCCAACAAGATTAGTCCCTGTGAATATAAACCAGGATTTGCTCCATTTAGTTCTTGCTGTTTCATTTGCCAAAGAACCTGAGCAAATTATTTCAAGGTAATTACTCTTGCTCCAAAGATATGCAAATACTTTGTAAACTATTTAGCGAAATATAGATTTAGTTTAAGTCCTCATATCATGTTGGAGAATGTCCCTGTTCTCATCACATGTTTCACGATAGGGTGATTGTAATAAGTTCTGGTGTCCCTTCCTGTCTCCATGTCTGTAGTAGGGACGTACTTTTGATAAAATGGTATCCAGTCCATAGAGCTTTTTTTGCTCAACTTCCATCAACTGATTTAGAAATCTGTTTAGTTATATGCTTCTCTCTGTCTCACTTTTTCATCCTATCAATCACAGCTTTTTTGTTCTTTCTTTTTTGTGCAGTAATGTCGCAGGGTTTATTTACATCACAGATATTGACGTTCAGAGGTTTGCATTTCGAGCTTTAATGTCTTTATTGTCTGTTGAATCCTTGGTTTGTGGGACTTATCAGCATTTGATATTACAGGAAGAAAATCACGTATCTTGCACCATCTGCTGGTGAACTTCCAAGCAAATATCTGATCGTGGGAAACTTGACATGGCTCGAAACATGAAGCATCTAGGATGCAAAGTTCGTGACGTCGCCTTGATAATTACAGCTGATAAGGATTACCATGGCCTACTGTTGTACGTTACTTCTTCTGGTTTGCGCTAGGAGTGGAAAAGATCATATGCTTTTGACATCACATTTTTGGTTTTGACTCTAAATTCTTGTCTGGTTTAGTGATGTAGCTGAGCTGGTGTCATTTTGCCAACTGTTGTTTCTATAAATTTCTGTATAGCAACTCTCGACTCATCGTTTGTCCTTTAATTAAGAGGAACACTTTTTCTTTCCAAAGTAACTTGTAAACACCGAGGGCCCATGATGTAGGAAGATTATCACTATAACAGTGGTTTTTATATATTATTAGTTTATCGTTATTTAATTACTATCTCGTTTATTTTAGTGTGTTTGTTATCGATTTGTTAGAGGGTCATTAATACTTTTATAAGCTAATTGTAATAATTAGACTAAAATATTGAGTATTGAATACGTAGTTTAAGTGTTCTCTTTCTTTTGGGGGTTTTATTTTAAGGGATTTTTCTTAGGTCCAGATCAGGTCATTGAAATCATTTCTTCTCGATTCGGCTGCGTCAGTGCTATCTAAATCTTACATTGGTGAACTCTCGTGAATTCTCTATGCTTAAATTTTTATCGCGATTCATAGTCTGGTAAGATTGTATGAGCAAATGTCCTTGTTGTTTTGGAACGAACGCATGTAATCAAGCGCATCGTTTTCTTCCTGAAATGGAAAATCTTGTGGTCTTGGAACTCGTTTTCTTCCTGAAATGGGATACTTCTGAGGGGCAGTATTCTGATTTCTTGTTGGCTGCCCTTGCCAGCTAAAAATTTTGCTGAAAGAAACGAAGTTAGAGATTCTATTTTATTTTATGTTTTAATAGCTTTGAAGTGGTGGACTTACTATGTTTAATCCCTATTTAAAGTTTTTTAGCTTACAAAATCTACTGTGTGAGAGAATAGGGATAGAGGGAAATATGTCAATTTGATAGGGAGAAAAATCAAGATTAAATTTCTTGGAACGTGGAAGTATACAGTTCTGGTTCAAATGGTGTATATATAAATCTCTACTGAATAAAGATCTCCCTTATTAAGAATTCCATTGTCTATATCAAGATGATATTCTACATTCCTTATCAAGAATTCTATATTCTTGCGTATTCAGGTAAGAGATTTCGTGTAAAGTTAATTATGTGCTAATTCTATGTTCTTGCGTATTCAGGTAAGAGATTTCGTGTAAAGTTAATTATGTGTTCCGGTGATGAATACAATAATATAATATATGTGCGTTTGGTTGGTGGTTCGAATCATTTTACTATAATATTTTTTCTCATAAAAATTTATATTTTTATTTAAATTTTTTATTCAAATCTATGAACCAAACGGGCTTACATTAAAACTACCTGTGTTATTTAAGGAATCACATGTCTAATTTTGATGTCATAGGATGACATATTATTTAAAATTTTTCTAAAGTTACTTAATTGAATTTTCATGTTAAACACCATCGACCAAAAAAAAAAAAAAAAAAAGACGGTGATTTGAATTGCGTAATAAATATCTTATCACACAACAACAAACAGGTGCACATGCCTCTTCAGTTTGCTGACTTGTTTGTACATAAGCCAGTTGTACGCTTACATCTAAAATCCAACAAGATATCAGTTGCTTTTGTTACACACACGCACAGGCTTTTATTTTCTTCTCTCTTTTTTGATAAGCAATATATTAAATGCTTTTGCAGTTAAAAATATGGGTTGATAAACAAAGCCATGTCTATGCAGTATTGACGATCACCCTTTTCAAATTCTTCTGCCAAACATTTTTTACACGATTGCCAAAGCAAAGAGAACCCTTTTTTTTTTACTAAGCCATGCAAAACCAAAAAAAAAAAAAGAAGCTTCTTTATTATAAATTTCATACATTATAGTAATTTGTCTGTAATACAGCATGTTTGATACTCTTTTTTTTTTTTTTTTGTCGTTGTTAGCAATCTGGAGAATATAGCATGTTAATATTTCCCGTATTATCAATGGACAAAATGTCTATATACAGAAACATGTTTTGGCATTTTTAGAATATAACATGTTTGATATTTCCCATGTTATCAAAAGACAAAACCTATGAATCCAAAACATGTTGATTTTTGTTTATATAACGTATTGGTATTTTCCATAATATCAAGGACAATTCTATACGCGAAAGCATGTTATTTTTTTAAATTATAAACATGTTAATGTTTCCTTTAAAAAAACATGTTAATTTATCCTATATAGAATACATGTTTTTTTTATAGGGTGTTAGATACAATAGTTGAAACTATTAGTTAAAATTGTAAATATTGTAACATATGAGAACTTTATATTATAGTAACTTTTTTTTATTATAATATGTGAGAACTTTATATTGTTATTGACTAAAAAATTGGTCGGTTAAAACCAACTTTATTAATGATGCTAAAGTATAGAATATGATAGGTTAAAACTCGTAATTTTTTGAAAACTTTTATACAATCACCAGTAAAAACTCGCTGTTTATATACTCTAATAATTAGTTTGTTTCTTAGATTGGCACCTATAATTCTACGAGTGAGAAGATTTGAATATATTGGATGAAAAAAGATTTTTCTATAATTTCTCCATCTAGAAATGAAAATATATACATGTGTAGTAATTGGAATTTGGATGGGCCATAAAAGTATTTGATCATTTGATCATGAGCAAGTGTGATGTGATGTTTGGGAATATGCTAAGGTTACTGTTACTGTCCTGTAAAAAGGCCTTTTTCTCTCTCATCATCACATACTCTCTCTTCCCTCTTTTCCCAAGCTTGCCTCTTTTCCACGCCTCCCTTTCCCCTCTCTGCTTTCTCCTCTTTCGAATCTCGAGTTTGGACCAACCGGGCCTGATCAAATGTTTCATCTTTTTCACTTACAGAACCTTACAGAATCGAAAATCAGATGTTGTCTTTGTTAACATGAGTTTTTCCTAGGTGGGTTTCAAATGGGTAAAGATTTGTGTTTGGTTTGAGGCTATTATGAGCTTGATGTTTGACTTCTGGGAGACTTTTGGAAGATGGTATTAAAAGGGTCTGATTCTAGAAAGTTGGAGACTTGGAAGGAGATGAAGAGAAAATCAGAAGTCAAGGAGAAGAAGAAGAACAAGGAGGATGGGTCAGTGGAGGAAACTGGGTGTTGGGTTAAGTTCAGTTTTAGGAGTTGCATACCTTCTTCCAGGTCAAAAGTTGATAGCTTCATGAGTGGCACTACTTCTTCTTATTGTAAGTCAATCTCTTCCTTTCATGTCATTTTCTTGATTTTTTTAAGGATTATTGAGCCAAAGATGGATCATATTGTTCTTTTTTGTTTAGTCTAATATGGAAAGTTCTGTTGTTAAAAGTGCTTAGTAAACCAAAAGGCCGTAGATAATAAGACGGTCTTATGGATTTTAGCTAGTTTTTGAAGAAGGAACCAAAAGGTCATGTTATATCCAAGGGAGCCTTATTGCTTAATGTATGATATTCTTAAGATTGCACTTTTGGACACCAATATCTGCAGGGTCGTACCATCACTTCAATTTGCAACTAAACCTTTTTTTTTTTTAATTATGGAAGAAGGGGCTTTTTCGGTTACCATATTTGTTAGTCTAGTAGTTCCAAATAAATTTCGTGGTCCTGACTTGCATAACTTGCTCCAGCTTGAAATCATGTAGCATTTATTATGAATGTCCATGGTAAAGTGGAAAGCCATATATATGTTATGTCTTTTTCACTGAACATTTTGTATGTTTATTTAGTTAGTTTTTTCCCCCCCTGTAGGTAAATCTACTAATGAGAACAATAGAGACGAAGAAGTTGCTCCAGTGGGGTCATCAACAGCAACTAGTAATGTCGAAAGTACGGTATCCATGCCTAATTTCAGCGAGGAACTGAAGCTCGCTTCTCAGCTCCGAAAATTTACATTTAATGACCTTAAGTTGGCAACCAGGAATTTCAGACCCGAGAGTCTTCTTGGCAAGGGTGGGTTTGGTTGTGTTTTCAAGGGTTGGATCGAAGAGAACGGAACTGCTCCTGTAAAACCCGGCACAGGACTTACCGTAGCGGTGAAAACTCTTAACCATAATGGACTTCAGGGTCATAGAGAATGGCTTGTACGGATTCTATCCATCCTTTTTTCTTTTTCCCCCTAATGTGTGCTAAGTTTATGTCTATTATTTTTAACTCTCTTTCACTCGTATCATGATGTCTGTTTCTTGTGTTGCAGGCTGAAATTAATTTTCTTGGTGATCTCATCCATCCCAATTTGGTTAAACTGATTGGTTTTTGCATTGAAGAGGATCACAGATTACTAGTTTACGATTTCATGCCTCGAGGAAGCTTGGATAACCACCTTTTCAGAAGTACTTAATTGAACCTTTCAGCTTCTTTAATTGAACTGCATCGTATCAACTTTTTTTTCTCATCAAGTAAAAAAATTTAAAAAACATTTTAATAGCAAGTTGGCTCTTTGATGCAGTAAATATTATAAGGTTAAAATATTACACAGATAGAACATTCGTTTATAGACATTAAAAGCTTTTCAATATTACTTAAAGGTATATCTGGAATGATGGTATTAAGAAGTGTAGCTAGTGGTAGACCTGGACTTAATAGCATAAAAAGATGAAAATCCATTCTAAAAATCAAAACTGCTTAAAGAACTGATTTGCTTGTACAGGGCAAAATCCCCCATTACAGAATTAGTTGCAGATTGTGAAATGTACAAGAAAATATTAAAATCTTGGATGCACTGACGCATCTACAAGCATTTGGTAATTTATTAGTACTATGCTCTTGATCTTTAATATTTTCTGGTTGTGACCATGTTATTTGTAGGAGGGTCAGTGCCACTCCCTTGGTCTATTAGGATGAAAATTGCACTTGGTGCTGCAAAAGGCCTTGCTTTTCTGCATGAAGAAGTTCAAAGGCCAGTAATATATCGTGATTTTAAAACGTCGAATATCCTATTAGATGCGGTAAGTCATCGTTATTACGACTGCGAGACAACTACCTTTTCCTCTTATCTCTCCTAATCTGGATAGTGAATTAATTTGTAGGATTACAATGCCAAACTGTCGGACTTTGGACTGGCTAAGGATGGCCCAGAGGGGGATAAGACACATGTCTCAACGCGTGTTCTGGGAACCTATGGTTATGCAGCTCCAGAGTATGTGATGACTGGTGAGTTCTTGCTTTTTTTTTTTTATTATTTTTTATTACTACAACTAGCAGTACCAGCTAGTGGTGATAAACTTTGCAATAGATTTTTCTTGACATTTTTCACCTATGTTTTGTCTAGAATTTGAATGCCTAAATGCCATAGTATTGAATGTTTCTCTTTAGGACCAACTTATACTTTCACAGCAATTCTTTAGTCAGAAGAATTTGAAAATTGGCTTCTGCAATCAATGCCAATTGAGTTGCTTCTGTTATTTTTTTTCCTTCAGTTATAGAAACTCGTGTAGACCCATGATGGTATCTTTAGTATTGTCTTGGTTTTGCTTAAATTCTAACTAGTTTGTCGGTCCAGGACATCTGACATCAAAAAGCGATGTGTATAGTTTTGGAGTGGTGTTACTAGAGATGCTAACTGGCCGAAGGTCGATGGATGAAAATAGACCAAATGGGGAGCGCAACCTTGTTTACTGGGCAAGACCATATCTTGGGGACAAGAGAAGGTTCTACTGGTTAATGGACCCTCGTTTTGAAGGTCATTTTTCGATCAAAGGTGCCCAAAGAGCTCTTCAGATTGCTGCTCGCTGCCTTAGCCGTGTTCCAAAAGCTAGACCCTTGATGAGTGAAATTGTCAAGGCCCTAAAGCCTTTGCCAAAACTAAAGGACATGGCCAGCTCTTCCTCTTATTTCCAATCCTTCCAAGCAGCTGCTCGGTCCAAGTCCATGCCAAATCCCAACAATGGCATTAGAACACAGCCAACATTTGCACCGAGGAAAGGAATGCCAGTGAGGACCTTGTCAAGCCAAAATAGCACTCAAGCTTCCCCCCAGCACTACCCTGGCCGGTCACCAAACCTCGGCTTAGCAACTAACAAATGATGGCAGCCATTTCCTTGCATCTCCATTGTCTTATTTTTTGCTGTCCTTGTCTCTAGCTTCTTCTCATTGCACCCCTTATCCACAGCTCAGATGATGATTCTATCTGTTCTCCAAAAAAAAAAAAAAAATTGTGTTTTCTCTGTGCATCATTCCTGCACGTTCACTGGCCGAGTAAATTGGCGTAAAACCGAGCCTCAACGACCGGTGAATGATGTGGTGTGTTGCTGTTGGTCATACGTCTGTCTCCAAATATCAACAGCTCTGTAGTTGTACACTATGACAGAGGTTTGGTAATTTTTACCTTTCAGTAGTAAGGACTAAAAGGTGATGTGGCTGGACATTGAAGTTTCAAGTCACTTTGTGTAACATATAGTCTTTTCTGTATATGTTGGTTGTATAATAATATGCTGCTTTTACCTCAGTTCCACTTTTATTTTGTTATCTACGTTGGGAAGTTAGTTTTGTATAACAATCAGTTGTTTCTCTCCAAAAGACATTACTAAATTTCAGAACAATGATAAACACCCAAATGAAATGGAAAGAAAAAAGTAAATGAATGATTAAAGTGCTGCTGGAAAGAAGAGAAGAATGCACACTATTTTTGCATGTACCTGGAAAGCGAAGGGTGACCAAACAGCTACTAGTTTGGGTAGCAAATATTCAGGTCTCAGATATACTGCAGCTGGTTCCTGCCATGCAAAAAACAGACAGCTTTTTTTTTTTTGACCCAAAAAAAAAGACAGGTTGGTTAAACTTTTTCAACTCCCAGGCTCCCAAAGAAAAAGAAAGGTGTTGTCGTACTTGAACAGAGATTAATTGAACTTTTAATGCCGCTTTTGTCAGTATTGATTTTTTCACAAAAAAAAAAAGACACAATTTTTAAAGATTCAAAATTAATATAAAAAACACACATATAAATTGTTGTCGAGTATAAAGTAAGTAAAATTGATTAATTATCATGTCAGTTATAACACAAATAATAACATTGCCCTGAAGAACTTTTGTGCTCAAATGTTTGATTTTAACATTGACACTTGCATTGAAGTTATCCAAGCAATTACTCAAAGAAACAACCAAAAAAAAAAAAAAACCCATCAATTTAAATCTGTGAAGATGAAGGCAGAGGAACCTAATAACACTACAAGCTTGATAAAGGCTTTAACTTGGCAAAAATTTAAGCTTTGCGTTGCTCAAAATAGGCTTTGGTTTGAGGCTTCATATTGGAGATCTCCATCATCGTAATCTGGTCATCTTTTTCTCTCTGTTCCCTTTCGTTCCTCTCTACCATTATTTTCAATTCCACTTCTGCCTTTCTTTTTTCCTTTGATCCGCTTCTTCCATGATTTTTAGCTTCCTTTCTTGGGCAAGAGCCTTGCGTTTCTCAGTCTCGCATGCTTGTTTACTGAATTCGGAAAGCAAGTCGCAGAATTGCATGATCGAAGTATCGACAACAACTAACTTGATCATGACTGGAGCTTAGAGAAGCCGGTGATGCTGAAGGGGAATGGGGGTTGGGAGAATCATTGGCAGAAGCATGTTTCTTCTGTATCACTGAATCTTGCCACTTCACACCGTATTGCAAGATTTCCCAGCAATGAACAAATGTAGACTTTTTTCCCTCAAGCTGACTACACAACAGTTTTGCTTGATGAACCTAGACATGGGTTATTACAAAACTAGCCATCAAATGAAAGATGACAAAATGTTAGACAAGAGTGCCCATGTGTTGAATTAATTCTACAAAGGTTGGGGTCAAGTCTCATCACACCAAGCACATGGTTTGCGACAGAATGTCATCAATGGAACAATTGCTATTCATGGGGCCTAGCCAAAAATAAACCCTCTTTAATTTCTCATACATTACTGAATTTCCATAAAAAAAATCACTAATTAAATTATAAAAAAAAAAAAAAGATTCGTTTATTAAAACTTGTTTCTCAAACTATACCACCATTTCTTTTTGGCTTTTAGGCATGCAAAATCAGCAATCAAACATTTGCTCTTGGCTCTTGGCCTGTATTGAGAGCTCAACTTGTTTTGACAATTTTTATTTTTTATTTTTTGAGAACGATGTTTACCTACATTTTTTAAGGTAAGTTTAAGTAATTAGTTTAATATTAAACGTGGTTAACATTTTTATTTTGAAGGGAAACGTAGTTCTTCATATTAATTTATTAAATGAAGGAAAAAAATTGTAATGGGAAAATATCAATAGGGTTAAATTAAAAGGAGTGAATTTTTCAGCCAAAAAGAAAAACAATTTTCTTAAAAAAAACAATTTTTAAAGTTCAAACTTTAAGCAAAAATAATAAAAAAAAAAAATCCATATTCATCCGCCAAGCCCTGCTTCCGTGCCGTGCTGCCTGACATTTGTACAACTGCATTCAACCGATAAAAAAAGAAAAGAAAAGAAAAGAAAAGAAAAGGAAATTAAAAAAAAGAAGAAGAAACTTTATTAGCAAGCAATTTATAAATAAACACATAATTTTCTTCCTAGAACCTTGAACCACCCGTTGTGGTCTCTTTGAGTCTTGGCTGGTATTTCTCTTTCGTTTACACGGCAAAGGTAAGGCCTTGCAACGACTCTCTTCTTCTCTCTTGTCTTGCTTGCTTGCGAAGAAATCGTAAAAATGTTTGAGAAATTCTGGAAACAGAAGGCGTACTCTTCTTTGACTGTCATACTAAACATAGTTTTGTCGACAATAACTCCTAGAATTTGTTTCGTTTTTTGTTTTTGTTTTTAAATTTTGTTTACATTTTTGGTGCTCTTTGCTAGCCTGAATACAATCATTGTGTTACTCCGTGTACCTTTCTTCTTGTGAGCCTCATGGAGACTATTATGAGTGATGAGTTTCTCGGTCGAGGAGAATGATAGTAATAGTAGTGTTAATTAGTTTTACTATTTAATTTTTTTAATTAGAAGTTTATATTATCTTGAAAAGAGGGTTAGTTTTTTATTTTGTTTTGTTTTTTTAATTATTTGGTTTGTTTATAAATTTTATTGCCCTTTTTTTTTTAGCAACATTCTAAAGAACGTACTGGAGTAAAAAGATTAAATTGTGATTGAAATCTGCAAAACAAACGGGTAGCATTTGATTTATGGGCTAAAACAGAAACTTTTATGTTTGAATTTAAATTTTTGTGAGAAAAAATATCATAGAAATTAAAAAAGGTTTGATTTTTGTGTATTCTATGAACCAAATGCATGCTTACTTTTTATTTGGAGAGAATGTTTAATGAATGAAAATTGATATTAATATTTTTCCGCCTTTTAAGTTATTGTTCTTTTCTCTAATTTTCTTTTGTGGTTTTCTCTAAAGGTTCTTCTCCTTACTTTGATTCTTTAACCATATATTTTGTTGTTTGTGTGAGGAAATAATTTTTTTTTTTAATTTATGAAAAGGGAAAGAGAATAGCCAAAAGGTAAGCATGCTTCTTGGAGTATTAACATAAGAGCTGTTTTGTTTTATCAACTGTGGATATACTAATTCATCAATACTATCTAATTAGGTACAAAGAGTTGAAAGGATGGGACAATCACTTGGTTGCATTCAAGTCAAGCAGTCGAATGTGGCAATGAAGGAGCATTTTGGTAAGTTCAATGATGTGCTTGAGCCAGGCTGCCACTGCCTGCCTTGGTGCCTCGGATACAAGATAGCCGGTCAACTCTCCTTGCGTGTCAAACAACTCGACGTCAAGTGCGAGACCAAGACCAAGGTTTCCTCTGCTCTATTTTTTTTTTTTTTTCATTTCCTCTTAATTATGTTCCTCATAATTAAATCTATTGAAATCTGAATTTGCCCTTTATGTCTAAGATTATGTAGGGGATTAAAATGTGAGATAACATTTCTTTGTAAACACTTAAAGAGTGTTTAAGTGGCAAAGTGGATATATGTATTAGGAAAAACTGAACTTATTGCCATTCATGGGAATTCATTCATGCGGCACTAACATAATTCTTCCTCTTTGAGAGTAGTTCTAGTTCACAACATGTGATTTGATGTTAAAAGGTTATCGGGCCTGATTTAGTGTTGGTTTTGCAGGACAATGTCTTTGTTAACGTTGTTGCTTCTATCCAATACCGCGCCTTGCCCGAAAAAGCAGCAGATGCTTTCTATAAGCTCTCAAATGCCACCTCACAGATCCAAGCCTATGTTTTTGATGGTATGTTCATGTGCTTTTGGCGCTATGAGATCGTAGATTCTGTCACATCCCGTCTTTTCGGGCTGTGATTAAAACCTTTTTCTTACTTACTTAGGGCAAAAAATTGAGGGAACTCTTTTTTTTTTTTTTTTTTAACTGAATAAATATTTCACATACTATAATTTTCAGAAACCTCCAAAATACTTTCTCAACCTTGTATTTACATAAACATTCTTACTTTTATAACATTTTCCTGTTCGAACATTCCTTTTCAAAATAACTTATTATATGTACAGCGGAAACATTCAGCAGCAGACTCCATACCCAATCTGCACATATTATCCGTCCGCCAGCTCATCGTTAGAATTTATTCTGACATTCTCGTCGGAATACCTACAGCATGAAAAACTTAATAAGCTAACACCCAGTAAGTCCCATAAATCCCACATGGACAATCAAATGAATGCATGATTCGATTATGCTTTCTTATGAACTTTTCTTATCTTCATCGTTTCTTATCTTCCATTAGGGCCCAAGTGTTCGTACCATTGCGCAATTTCATTAGGGTCTACGTAACACC